>JACXGK010004817.1:0-36261 GCA_016801125.1 Novumbra hubbsi
GCCCTCCCCCCCTTGTTTGACTCTTGCGGAATTTGGGAATTATTTGGGAATTATTTAGGGCTATCAGCATTGTGTTGCCAAACAGCAAAACCAACTGAGCAAATCCTATAAAATGTACTGAAAGAGAAAGTGTTTTTATATGGGAGTAATGCTGTACTTCAGAAAGCTGTTAAAACAACTATACTCAAAATGGCTAAATTTGATAATTGATGGTATGGGAATACTTGACTAGAACATTTACAATTGCTAGTAAATAACTATTATCTATGCACTACTACTAAGTTGCTCTGGATATCAACATTTACTAATGGATGTCAGGGGCCAATCTTTGACAGATTCTGTTTCATAAATGTTGTGTTCAGAGTGTAATAATCCTAAACTTAATCCTAATTCTAAAAAAACACTTACTCCAAATTTAGGCATTGGCTGGGCCACTCAAGGACCTTCACAGACCTGTCTCAAAACCCCTCCAGCATTTTCTTGGCAGCAGAAAACCTCTGGAGGTCTTAAGAGAGGCCATTGGGTTCTTAGTCACCTTGACGGCCAATGCCATTCTTTCCCGGATCCTTAGTTACAACACTGTGCGCCATCTTATTAATATCCATTCTTGGATCATTTCACATAACCAACAATTCTCAGGTCTTTCATTGCCTTCAGACCTGTGGTGGTATAGCAATCCGATTCAAACAGTTTTGAGCCATTAAAAGTTGGAGAACACGGTTTTAACTCCGCTATTGATTTTAGTAAAGAAATTGGACACAACTCAGAGGTTATTGCAAATAACTCTTAAGTGTTGCCTTGTCCTCGTTAATGTATGTAGGTACCATTGATCCCAAAGGCAAAATAGGTCTCTGAGAATTGTGTGTTCTTATTATGAGTTCTCTAGCCATTTTGCGTGATATCTCTCAATCAATTCTAGTAAACTTTGTGTCAAAACACCCTCAGATTGAATCATTCTACCATGTCTAATTCAATGAAATATACACATGGTTTGTTATTTGTAAATGTCCATGTACACTGGCTGTTTTGCTGTTGGTGCTGTCAAGCCTTAAAGGTTCATTGGTGGCTTATTCAGAGAATGTGCATGGAGTGTGGATCATGCACACAGCTTTTGATGTGACATACCACGTTATGCCATATTTTAAGCATTCCAAATAGCACTCTATTCATGTTATAGTGCACTACTATTGAGCAGAGCCGGTACAGTCCACTGTAGCATGAGCCTTTGGTAGGTAATCAGGGCAATGTTGTTCTCTTCTCCATCCTCTCATCAGCTGAGCTGTGCTGCCTCTAGGGGTCAGACATTTATGCCAACGTTCCTCCTGACAGTATAGAGTAGCAAATACGCAAGCTTTATATGTATTATTTACTTTCTAAAAAAGTTTAGATGCTCGGTATGACCTAAAGAACAACTGAATAAAATGATGTGCCAATCCGTTAAACCTTATATTTAATAGAATATAATAAAAACACAACATATTCAATGTTGAAACAGTGAAATTGTTTCTTGGAAAATGTATTCCCACTTTGAATGTGATAACATCAACACACTGCCAATACGCTGGGACAGAGGCAACAAAATACAAATTAGGTTTATTGGAAACAGGTCAGTAACCCAACTGGGTATTAACCCAGAAGAGATTAGTTTTTAGAAGTATGGGGAGGACAGGCAAATTACAAAAAAATACAACATTTAAACTTGCAAAGAGTTTGGGATCTTATCTACGGTACATTATATAATTAAAGGATTCAGATACAATTAAGAGATTCCAGATACATCTCTGTATGCAAGGGACAAGACCGAAAACCAATATGGAATGGCCGTTATACATACGTTAAACTCTTTAAATAATTTTTGGGAACCATAGATGCTGTGGCCTCTGGACTAAAGAGGACAAGGACCAGCAACGTTTTAACAACGCAGAGTTCAGAAGCCAGCATCAGTGATGGTAAGGGGGTGCATTAATACACATGGCATGGGTGACTTGCACATCCTTGAAGGCACTATTAATGCTGAACAGTATGTAATGCTCAACATATTTTTCAGGGAAGACATGTTTATTTCACATTCTGCATGTTTTACAACAGGATGGCTTCGTAGTAAAAGGGTCTGGGTGCTAAACTGGTCTGCCTGGTGTCCAGACCTGTCACCCATCGAAAATATGTGTCTCTTTATGAGACCCCGTAGTGGAAATCCTATATCAAGCAATATCAATTTCAGAACTACGGCAAATGTTCTCTTCAGTTCCAAACCCCTTTTCGGAGTTTTGTAAAAAGAAAGATTAGGGTTTGGGCATGTATTTTTGCCCAAACAATCCCATTTCTCAGATTAAATATTTGATATGTTGTGTCGCAACTGTCGGGGAAAAGGGGTTGTACTATTAATTGGTGTTTCCCCCCCATGCCACACAATTTGGGCTCTGATATCCTTTTGAGAATGGACAACATGCGGCAAAACAATCCAGATTATGTGTGAGTTTTCAAACTAATGAAAGCTATTGTAGTGTTGCATCTACATGCACAATGTTGGGAGGAGAGTGATCTGACAGTGTCAGCTAAAGAGATACACTACAGGGCCACAAGTACTGTAGCTGGAGTTCTTATCAGAGCTCATTCTCCATATGTCGATGGGCCTCTAAATCAGTTCATAATCCAGTCCTGCGGTATTCGCCTGCAATCGTTGCCAATTGAATTATGCTTATCTTTCAGTCTGCCTCTATCTGATGGTAGATCGTTTGATAGGACACAGCTTTGACTGGCCCTCCTGTCGGCTGCCTTATATTCAGCTCATGAACACTCCATCAGCCTTCCACTTTCAGTCCTTCTTAATATATACAGGTAATGTAGTGAAAGATGAACAAAAGGCAAACATATACACAGTATACCGCTTTGCATGTCATTAAGATAGAAGAGGTTTCATAAGTGCTCTCCGGCTCATGCAAATGTATGAGTTTTGTAGTATAATGATGAGTTATAGATAGTTTCCTAATCATTTTTGACAACAATGAACCGATTGATCAGCATTTCTTGGAGTCCCAATCAAACGTTTTGGTCAAAATGAACGTTACTGTAAATGAACTAGGGTGCTATTTCAGGCTTTCTGAGGCTCCCTCTCCTAACCCCCCGTCCCTTCATCTGAAGGGTAGACGTGGAATCATCTGTCACAAAGCCCCACAGACAAACCAGAATATCCACCAGAATGTAATTGGCTGTTCTGGTAGTCTCAATACCTGTTCATTGATTTAGTAAACCAAAAGTGGGAGAAGGATATGAAACTGATAATTGTTGATGACGTGTTTGCTCAATGTTTCTTTGTTTTAACAGCATTGGTTATAAAGGGAGATTTATTATGGATC
The DNA here is from genome assembly GCA_016801125.1 of Novumbra hubbsi. Lineage (NCBI taxonomy): Eukaryota > Metazoa > Chordata > Actinopteri > Esociformes > Umbridae > Novumbra > Novumbra hubbsi. Next base: position 3,357 of record JACXGK010004817.1, read on the forward strand.
TCTTATTTGATTTAGACTTTCCGGAAAGTTTTTTGTTTTTCCAGAAAACAGTAAAAAACTTTGAAAAGTGCAACCTATGTGGTGTATCACATCATTTACACTTTCATAACACCAAATACTCTTTTCAGTCATGGGTACACTCACTGTCCATTGCTAAGGACTTTCCGGCCTCTATCATATGAACACTTTGCCACCTGGTCTGAGTAGTTGTGCAGACAGTTGTGCAGACAGTTTTGGAGACAGTTGTGCAGACAGTTGTGGAGACAGGTGTGGAGACAGTTGTGGAGACAGTTGTGCAGACAGTTGTGGAGACAGTTGTGGAGACAGTTGTGCAGACAGTTGTGGAGACAGTTGTGGAGACAGTTGTGGAGACAGTTGTGCAGACAGTTGTGGAGACAGTTGTGGAGCCAGTTGTGCAGACAGTTGTGCAGACAGTTGTGGAGACAGTTGTGGAGACAGTTGTGGAGACAGTTGTGCAGACAGTTGTGGAGACAGTTGTGGAGACAGTTGTGGAGACAGTTGTGGAGCCAGTTGTGCAGACAGTTGTGCAGACAGTTGTGGAGACAGTTGTGCAGACAGTTGTGCAGACAGTGTTATTTAGGAACAACATCAAAGGTGTGACAGGAATTTGTGGCTGCTACTCTTGCTGCTTCTTAACACATCAAATTGTTTGGCAGAACTAACAAAGATTTTGAGCAGCTATGACCATTTTAATGCTTGACCTTAGGTTGTGCCGATGCCGTAGTTCCTGGTTGATGCAGGTGCAGTAGTTCCTGGTTGATGCAGGTGCAGTAGTTCCTGGTTGATGCAGATACAGTAGTTCCTGGTTGATGCAGATACAGTAGTTCCTGGTTGATGCAGGTGCAGTAGTTCCTGGTTGATGCAGATACAATAGTTCTTGGTTGATGGAGGTGCATTAGTCCCTGGTTGATGCAGAGGTTCCTGGTTGATGCAGGTGCAGTATTTTCTGACAACCTTAATTAATGTTGCTCATGCTCCTCAAAATGTAACTCTTTCTGATATAGCTTGCATTTTGTCCCGGATTTAACTGGTTCAGATAACAAATATTAGTCTTTCCTTGTGTCCGATATCTTTGATTCAGATGTCATTTCTCTGTTGTCCATTTCTTCACCACTCCCTCATTGTTTTGGGCTAATGCTCTGTTAACATTCTGTTTAATTACAACCGTTATTACCATACATTCCCAACTTTTCTGACCAGGCCAAAATGCAATGTCGGTGTCAGAAGTGGGAGAGGTGTTTCCCTGTGAGGGACTTGGTAATAGTGCTAGCGAGGACATGCTCTTGTGTTTAGTGGGGGTGTTGTAGTGACCTTGGTGACAAGTGGTCACTGGTTTGAGACACAGCCTGCCAAACAATGGAACAAAGCAACATAGTTTGCATAGGAACAGAAGCAAATGCATTCAGAGCAAGAGCACATTGAGAGGGGAGTAAGAAAACAGGACACCAAAACAGTTTGAATTAACCTTATGCTAATTGTTTTCCTTTATATTCAGTACAGTTTCACACAATTTGGGCACAATTCCACAAACATGGTTTGAAAGTAATATTAAAGCTGTAGTATTGCTACAAAGCATTACAATTGATTAGCAATAGTTTAGGTCTGGCTATTGTATGTTTGCTTTGTAACAGATGAGGTAATTAGGAAAAGTCAACATTTTGCCTGTATGTATGTTGTATCACATTCCACAGCAGAAGTGGGAAGGGTTGCTGCTATTTCAACATTTGGCATCATCTAAGCCTGTTCGTTGTTTACAACTTGTTGTGTTTAGTACAGCATCTGTTGCAGATCCTCCTTCCCCCAGGGCAGACTGTTCACCTAGTCCTTGGAATACCATGTGACTGTCTGTCTGGCACTTCTCTGATCTAAGCTACGCATCACTGTCTGCTATTACCCTGTCATTGTATCTTTCTGCTGCCAGAGACCCAATTCAACTTGTTTTTCTATCCCATACAAGCATTTTGTTTGAACAATGTTCAAATTCAATGTGTTTTCATAGATGTATGGTGCTGCCTGGTTTAAACAAACACATTCAGTGTTATAATATTAACACTACACATACCTTCTAAAAACTGGACCATATGCAAGGAAATAAGCCTGAACATAAAATATACATCTTGATTCCAAGGACAAAAAAGAGTCTATTGTTGATGTTTGTTGGTCACTTCATGTTTTTTTTAAATATGGTCTGGTCTCATCTGCAAGCACCAATTAAATACCCCAAATTAATTTGGTAAAGTACATTTGATATAGAGTAGCACTCTGAATTCACTGAGTGAAACAGTGAATGGCTCTATCTACCTCAGCTACAATATGCAGACATATTTAAACAACTTTATGTTATTTTACAAAAGAAATGAGAGAGTGGGTTACTTAATAAAAAATTTGGTTTCTGTGTAAGTACATTTAAAATAAAATAAACAATTTGGAATACCATTCTAATCATATTTGGTCAGGAAGGACTAGATATAAAGCCTGAATAAAAAGACCTGCAATTGGCTTCCCTGCTTTCACTGTGATATTCCCACATGTTTGCTGATTGAGTGGCTATTACATTAATTTGTTAAATAGGTGTACAGACATGGTTTTACTGCAGTGTAAAGTACTCAGTGCCTAACAGAACCAAGGCAGGATGTCCTAATGACTATTGTCCCTTTGAACGCAACACTGTCATGGTGAAAGGCTTATCATGGTCTACATCAAACACATATTACCCCTCAGGGTTGTGTCTTCAGCCCTCTGATTTACACCCTGTGCAACTCTGCACAACCCCAACTTTATCAGCGTTTGTCGACAACACTACAGTGGCAGGCCAGATCTGCAACAGCGTAGAGTCAATCTAGGCAGTGGAGGAATGCATCTCGTCTGAAGGACAGCAACTGCTCCCTCATCATCAACAGATGGAAGGAGATAACTGTTGACATAGTTGTGCCGATGGTCCAAGAGGGAACTCGCATAGACAACTAAAAGGAATGGGAAGTCCAACCGATGTCCTCTAAAGACCATCACTGTACTATGGAAATCATTCTGACCATTTTCACCACAACCTGGTACTCGGGATGCTTCCCCAGACAACCACTCTGCCCTCCAGCTGGTGGTAAAGACATCCCAGGCTATAACTCGAGCCAAACTCACACCCACGAAAGGACTTCTATCTGCGATGTAGCCAGATGAGAGCCCACCCCTGGTGCTGACATCACACTGAGAACTTCAAAACTTTATGTAATTACTCCACGATTACTTGGGTTGATGCTGTTCGGCTATTATTATTTTCTGTAATAGACACTACACATAACAACATGAGTGATGTAAAAAACAGTTTAAATTCAAATAGCAAAATAAAAATGACATTACAATAAATACAGCCCCGAGCAGCTCATATGGGTTATATTTCAAGGAGCAAGGTGTGACCATGCAGCCCCAAAATTTAATGAGTTTCCACCTGAGAAAGATGATGCTTTCAGAGTGACCAGAGTTTATATACCTACCAAAGCACAGGTTACTGTTGGAGTAGTAGATGTTTAGGGGGCATTCAACTAAACCTGATCACAAACACGTTGGTACTGATACGTCCGTTGTCGAGTGTGAAGGAAAGGCCAGCAAACCAGCCTGTTAAGGTCACGGTGACAAGTGTTAAATGGGCCAAAGTTAACAGTTGATTGTGTGGAAAATCTATTTTATGGAAGAACATTTTAGTGGCATGCCTAAAGATTACATCACCATAGTTGATGATGGGCGGGAAGTGTTTACTTGGCATTCCAAAGTATGGCTTATTACGGAACACATCAAATGTATGTGTTGCTCAATTTATTTTACTGTGATAATTGGACTTTCTAAAATCATACAAAATATGTAAACAATATATTAATTATACAGGTAAAACCAATGTGTTAACATTTAATTGTGATTCAACAATTTCCCATATTTGTCTAGTTCTGTCACTTTAGATGAACACACTTCAATATTATTGCTTTATATAAACATTGTATGTGTTTTTTTTGCAAATTATCTCTATGGACATTTGACCTATACCTACTTTTCCACAATTTTTCCAAAGGTGTATGGGGCCAGATCACAAATCACCTCTCAAATTATTTCTTAGATTTTTTTTCTAAGGGAAGCTAATGTCTAATAAGTCTAATGCTTGTCTAAAAACTTGCAGCAGAAGGATATTAGCTTCTAGCAATCAATAATGGACCAAGAAAAGCAACTTTAACGGACGTGTCTGAGATATGTTCAATATTAGGTTGTCAGGAATGGTCATTTCCCACTCTGTTATTCCACCCTGACCAGCATCAAGGGAGAAGGTAAATGGTACTATTGATTAAAACCGAAAGACAAACAAAAGTCATGCGGTTGAAGCTTTTTTTATTAAATAAACAACTGAATACGTTTAGGTTTCAGTGACATTGTTTAAAAAAACTAATGCCAAAGAAAAGGAAGCAGCCATTTTGAAACATTATGACAGTAAACCAGCACCCGTTTGACCTGGTGACTTGACAGATATACTGTAATCTTCCTTAGGTTGGAGGTAACAAAGCACGGTCAGGGCTAATAGCTTGGGATCATAGAGGGGGGCATTGAAGGGATTGACAAACACATGCCCAGTATATCCACTGCCTTCCATGCAGTTGTTAACTGAGAAGATGTGAATTAGTGTTGCACCCGTTACATTTCTATTCATATCACCAGACTGGCTGAAGATAGAAGCCTACGGTTTATCCACGTTGTAGGGAACAAGTAAAGCCTTCCAAATCTCTACCACAAAAACACTGTATTTCATGATTTCATCAAAAAAACTCAACATTTTATCAGAGTTTAATTGGATCAGAATCTAATCTGATCTTAGATTTTTTATATCCCCCATCAAGATACAGGGACACCAAAATGAAAAGAAAAAAATATTGCAAGAAATAATGCAGTTTTGCTGTTTATTATGTTATATTTTTATACAATAAACAACTATACTCATGGAGTCTTCTTAAACAATGTTATCTATTCATCCTTCTTGTAGTTAAAGGTTTTGAGAATCCACGATATAAAGGACATAATTCTACTATAAAGGATGACCTCCTGAGAGGTTAAAAGATCAAGATAGTTTTGGCCATCCCAAGAAGTCCTTAGACCTTTTAGGGTTGAAGGCAGCTTTTGTAGCTTGACTAACATCTTTATTCTGTATGAGCCCTTTAACACTGAATATAACCACACCATTCACCTTCCACTAATCTTTAATGGGGCTTGTGCATCCATGTTTTTAAAAGTCCTAACAATGTCCTACAATGCATAATTAGAATTATTCTAAATGGATAGTCCTAAATAACTATAAATGGAACAAATCATTAACTTCACCATAGATCTTTTGTTAAATAATGTGATCCAGCAAGTGTAGGAAAAGTAACTGCAGGGTATTACTTATTAGATTCATGAAAACAACTAAATTATCAACAATACATATTTATGTTATAGATTAGCAACTCTGGACCAACATTTCCATAATACTTTTTAAAATTATTCTAACAGTTAAAAAAGCACAATCCACTGCTGCAGATGCAATGATCAGCCAAGATCATATGTGCATCAAATTGAAGTGAATCCTGCATAATTAAACATTTACATAATCCCCCTTCAGTAAAAATAGAAAGTAATCAGCAACTGTTCAGACATATAACAAGAGCACAAACCCCCAGCCCTTTTGTAGTTAATGTTCTCAACAAAGCATGACTACATATTACAGCAGTTATTGTAGTTTTTGCCAAATTGTTATTTACATTGCTTACATTTAAATACTAGAGCTTTATAATACAATATGCCATGCAAATTGAGAAATTACACCAAAAGTAATGCTGCTTTGAAAGTCTATTAACATGGAAGTCCCCTGCTGAGAGAGGCTGTGGTTCAGTTTTTCCTGGAAATATATGGTTGTGTACATAATTATATTATCTAACACACCATGGCAAAACAAATTCCAATGTGAATATAGGATTGAATCAGAATTGCCTTTAAAGTAGTGTACATTCCTCTACCAACTTCACATACCTTTTTTATGGCCAACTTTGATCCATAATGTATGAGGTTAACTACCAAGGCCATGGCCAGCAAGTGCTGCATTGTATAGTATTACTGCCGCGGCAACTACACTGGCCTATATACTGAACCCTCTGCATTAATCCTTAATTAGAAATGTAAATAGAGTCTGGTCATTGGCTGGTTCAACTGACAATATCTACGCAGCCAACTTAATGTAAGCTGGAGAAAATAGAAAACCTAAATTTAATTACAAATACAAAAACCAAAATAATATTGATTGCATAATTATACCTTCCCTTTAATCAATATATGCATGATGCCATTTGGCAGCAATGATTGCCATGAGGCTATTTAGAGTCTATACCAGCTTTGCTAATTTGGACACCATTTTTTTTTTAACATTCTTCTGGAAAATTGCTCTAGTTCCATCAAGTTGAAAAGGGACCTTTGGCATTCAGCAATTTTCAACTCTTTTCACATAATGCCAATAGGATTCATTGGGCCTTTACAGGATATTTTATTTTTGGGGTAGCTTTTTTGCTGGAGGATGAATCTACTCCAGAGTCCAATGTTTTTGCAGTTATTTTCCTTCAATTATTGTGCCGTCTGTTTTAACAAGCTTTCCAAACCCTGATGTGGAGAAGCATCCCCACAGCATGATGCTGCCATCACCATGCTTCCTCAGATGCTGTATGGTGTTAGGCTTGAGCCAAACATAGTGCTTAGCATTGAGGCCAAAAAGCTCTACTTTGGTCTCATCAGACATTTTAAATTTTAAATTTTCTTATGGCAAACTCTAGATTTCATGTATATTGTCTTCATGAATAGCCTTACTTTGCCTCACTCCCGTAGGGGCCACTATTGTGAAGTTTCCAGGCTGTTGTTGCATTATAGAAGGATGCTGCCCAGCTCAGCCTCTTTTAGAGTTGCCATTGGCATCTTGGTAGCCTCCCTGAAAGTGCCTTTCCTGCCTGGATACGGTTCTTGAGGTTCACATTGGTGCCATAATCTCTCCATTGCATAATGTTGGGCTTTACTGGATATCCAAGAGATATTCAATGCCGTGGAAATGTTCTCATATCCTACCCTGATGGACGTTTTCTTAATACATTTATTCCAGGTTTGCTTTGTTTTTCTCTTCATCTTCATAATATAATTTTTATTTTTATTGTAAAACCAACGTTGGGTACTCTGGGAACACTTTTTACATCAGCAGTGTTTACAAAGTGCTTTTACAGCTACCTAACCGGAAACCCCAAAGTGGACGCAACAAAAATGTATGCTCAGTGGTTAGGATAAAGTAGTATAGTAGGGTCAGAAAATATTACAATAGGGACACTAGTAGGAAAGAACCTAGGAATAAACTTAGAGAGGAGCCATACTCTGAGGAGTGACCAGTCCTTTTCTGTCTGTGCCGGGTCGAGATTATAAGAGAACATTACCCTTTAGGCTACACCATTAGTTTTTACATGTTCTGATGACCAGCAGATGAATAAATGCATGTGACCAGACTCATTAGTCAGAGTCAAGGGCAGGGAGGAGAAGGTGGGCTGTGACAATAGGAATCATCAGGCTGAAGGTAGATCTCCAAAACAAGGAGGACTTTGGACACGGACATCTTAGGGTTATCAGGCCCGGTAGTCCTGAGGTTCAACAAGACTTACAGAGAAATCCTTGGATCCAAATGGATGTATTATTCAGACTGACCCTGGTCTCCCCTCACATGAATGAATGTTTAGACAATTAGGCCAGAGACAGGAGAGACTGACCCCTGTCCCCCAGGCAGAAAACAATAGCAACGTAACTCTAAGGACTGAGATGTGTGACTAAGATGGGTTCGGCCCCAACTGAAGCTACTCCAAACAAAGCTAACTCAAGAGGAAATACCTCTGCCTACTTCGCCATGCACCAGACAAAAGGGATACCAACCAAATGCAACCACCCCGGATTACATACAGGAGGACTACATTCAACCAATTACATGACTTCTGAAGACATTGGGTTGCACTGCAGCTTATAAGTGAGTCTCAGCAAATTCAGGGGACTACTTACGTAATTATGTATTTAAAACATTTAGCAGGTTTAACTTTTAAAAAACTCTTAATCATTCCCAGGTGAATACATTTTTTGTGTTTTAGATTATATTATATCAATGAGCATGTTTCTATCCAAACATATAATACAGGTGACTTGACACATACACAATTAATGACTAAATAGAATGAACATATGAATCGAATAACTAACCAAATAAAAGAAAAGAATAACAATCCAATAACATCAATAGAATGACCATCTTTTAATATTAATGTAATGACCATCCTATAATATCAGTAGAATAACCATCTAATAAGAATATAAATAGCCAATAACCATCTTGTAATATTTCTATAAAAACTATCCTATTTTATTTGTAGAATAACCAACAACCATTCTATAATATTAGTAAAACAACCTTCAAATAATAATAACAGAACACAAATCCAACATAATAAATAGAATTACCATTAAAGTAAACTTAGACTCACACTATGATTTCTGTGGCCTTCCCACAAAACATGCAGTTTATTAGACTGTAAGGAATTTGAAAGGGTAGTAAAAATGTATTGCTCTGGTGAAATTTTGATTGATGCTTGACTGCCTTTTATAAATAAAAATGATCTTGCTTTTATCCATGCTAATCTTGTTATGTAGAGCATTCTACCCACACTATTTGCAAGCTGTTGGCTAGGCTGGATACATTTGCTATGCGACACGTTTATATTTTTTGTGGACAAAACTGTACAGTGGAAATACAATTACATCTAACTATCAGCATTTGACTATCACATTAGTGTCATAATGCACTGCTTGTTGGAAGTGTTAGTTTAGTTGGAAAAAGGGAGAAAATAACAGACTTTTATTTTCTATCTTTGTGTGTGTGTTTCTAGGGAGCTGAGGTGTCATTGCCAGAAGGAAGGAATGGCCACTTTCCTTCTTTTTGTGAATGCGAGCTTCCAGGTGTAATGTGATGAGGAGCAGGAAGGTTAAAACCCCGACGGGCTACTGCATTCTAGATAGGCTGCAGGGGTTTCATGGCACCAGCAGAGCCCCACCAACATTGATTTACAGTCCAGACATGAGATGGAAAGTGCTTGGATTAATAACTGCAACCATTACTGTATGAGGTAGGTTTGCACTTTCGTTGCAGAGCATTTGCCTGCAGGACTGAGTCAGTACCTTGAGGTTAGCGGAGATTGACTGGGCTCCTCCTCTTCATCCCCTGAAGGAAGGGCTTTTCAGACAGATACAAACATGGGGATGATAGGTCATTAAGTAGTTTAGTTACCTTTCATTTTTGCCCAGTTGCCCACAGCCCTGTTCTGTGAACTCGCAGCAAGTTAGGCCTACTAATGGACCTTGTCGACGATAGATGAAGACAATAAAAACCTTTCCAAGACTATGGGAAAACGCATGGAGCAACAGAGAGTAGCTGGGGTAGTAGTGTTCTCCACGTCTCCGCCCAGGACAGCAAGTAAAAAGCCTAAAGGGCGGGGCTTGTTGACAGATTGACAGTTCCAATGCTGGAAACCAGGAAATCTAAATCGGTTGTGCAGGGAAGGGCCACAAGCTTAAAGTAGTGGCTCTTGAGAAGGAGGGGAGGGTCATTAAAAACGAGGAGAGAAGAGATAGAAAACACACATTTGATGAAACTGCAAAAGTGCAATATTTTATTCATTTTGTTTTTGCTTTTATTTTATTTATACAATCATTGAAAAATATATACATCCCATTTATATTAAGGCGTAGAACAATGAAACGCACGTTATGGAAGAAACATTGAGTTTTGAATCCCAGTATTAATGGTTAATGTTGGAATCCTAATATTACACAACAAAATTACATAAACATAATCAAAATCTGTTTTTGTTAAGCTGTACCCTAGGGTGACTATTCAGACAGGCTCAGTGGGTCAACACTCCCCTCAAGTGATTTCCCAACATCTTGTCAACATGTAACCGCAAATGGAGCAGATATGTTATACAAACTGTCTTTAGAAATACCGTACAATTATTATGGAATATGAATTAAACATTTCATCAAGCTACATTTCCATTTGAGAAAATCCAGAAGATTAGGCCAAGGCAAATCTGGGAAGCCATGGACTAGTAAAGTCTGTAGGATCTTATATTGTAAAAGACAAATCCATTCAATGTATGGGTTGTTCTTTAGTAGGGAAAATTGACTTGTGGAATGTGTCTATAAGTCAATTTCTCAACCAGATCGGGTACATACAGCTCTGAACAAAAATAAGAGACCATTTTATTTCCTGCACTCACTCAAAATGTTTCTTTTGCACTTTTTTCGAAAGGAAAGAAAAATGTGCAGTGGTCTCATATTTTATACAAGAGTTGTATTCTCTGCACTAATGGAGGTCAATCCTTTTATGGGTTTACTAAATATAAACCTCTAAGGACTCCATGATTCAATGAGTTAATGATACTTTACTATTACCACTAAAAGTGATTAAACTCATTTCCCCAAGTATTATTTTATTGAAAATAACAAAATGTTGTGTTGCAATAATGTATACGACACCGCAATTGAATTAAAGGTTTATAGCACCATTCACATTGTACAACAAATAATTTTCAGACACATAGTTTATTACAATCTAGTTTACTTGATGTTGTTTCGGTACTGGATGTAAAAACTGTTCTGAGGGGCATCTATTTAGCCTGTTCTACCCCTCATGATATTCCATTAAGAGGAGCAGTTGGGCAGTAGGCTCACTGTTTGTCATGTTAAGGAAATGAATTGCAAATGTGAGTTAGTGGGAGGCTTTTCACTCCAGGCTGGTCTCCTGCCATCTGTTTTGAAGGATTTTTAATTGGTCTTGGGACCACTTCACCAACCAACAAGTACGTACTGTATGCCTCCATCATTTCCCACCATGATGTTTGTTAAGTTTGAAGGAGAGAGACTCATCTAGAAGTGTTTCGATCTTCTTCAGACTGCTTTGCAATTAATTTGTCCGACTTTGTGATGGACTGTATGATGTTGAGCTCTTTCAGAAAGAATTTGCTTCTTAGCAATGTCATGGAATTAGAAAGCAAGCAAAGGACAGTGGGTGTGTCAATAGCCAAGGGAGTCAACTCAATAATACCACTCACATCAACAGTTGACAGAAGATTAGAGTGTAGACTGCATCTACGTTGAGTCGCAGATGGCAGATTCCCTCCAAAAAGAAAAGAGCAAAATTCTTAGGCCTCCTGAGAACCCCCGCCCCCACTAAAAAACATAAAAGTACATGTCCTCTATTGCTGCATATCTCTGTGTTTGCTGAGTTCTCGACTTCGTAACAAAACGTTATTCAAACCGCGACCAAGGTTTTTCTAATTTCTTTTGCAAGAGAAGGAAATTAATTTGATTGAGTTCTTTCCAATTGTAAGTCATCGTATACACAGTTTTTTCTGTATTCAAATCACAACTGGACCATTGTTGTATATTATTGCCGCATATTAACTCTGCACGTTTTGGCAAAACATAACATGTACTGTGACCATATGTTTTGTCAAAGGGGCCAGATGAGCTCTGCTCTCTACCAGGCTTTGCAGATGTTTCCCCAACTGTATGTTGGGGTGAGCATCTCCTAACCTGACCTGATTATCCTCTCAGTACAGCCCCTGAAACCAAAACATATGGCAGAGAGAGGACAGCTGGGTTTATCATGTACTATACATTCTTGAAATGACCTCTGTAGCCGTGCAAGCACATTTATTGTCATTTTGGGGAATGTGAATGCAAAGTAGGGAGAAAGACTCAAATAAATGTAAGTATTCTCATTTTTGGAATACTTCTTGTGCACAAACAATGAATACATGCATTTAGTAATAATGACAAATGAAGTGTTTGTGGGTCCCAAGCCAAAATGATCTGTATATTTTATGTTTGGGAGTACATTTGGAGATTGCAAAACAGCATTGACACTTGGATTGGAGCTAGAGCTTTTGTGAAGTTATGTGAAGAATAGAATTCTTTGCAACATAAACCATTACTTGATCCGCATTGACATGAAAATGAATCAGCAGACAATATCTTCAAATCTAGTGTAACATATTGGTTGGATCTTATGTCACAGGGCTATTTTGTTTCCACTAGTCTTAGTGCGCTTGTTAACCCGTACGTTCTGTTACAGTTATTAGAGACACATTTCCAACTTTGGCATGTTTGAATACTATTTATGTTGTTCTGCATGTAAAGAAAACAAAGGTGACCTACTAGGAGAGTATAAATGTCCCTAAAATAAGCACGTACAACTGTGTTGTTAGGGTCAATCTAGATCTGGTACTGGAGAATAGTGGTCGAACCATCGAAACTCTGAACACAAAGACAACATTCACCTAGGAAGCGTAAAGTCACGCCACTTGCTGAGCAAACAACTACTTCAAGGTCTCAAAGCAAGTGACTATACTAATATTCTCTCCACCGTCCACTCAACAAACTGACTTGCCATTTAATATTGTTACACAAACACACGTTAATTGGTTAAATGCACCTGGGATCCTTTATGTAGAGAAATAGATTTGCTTGTTGTGAATTAAATATTAAACTAGCCTTTACTACAATCTGTGTGATTTTTCGAGTTTGTTTCAGCTACAATGAGTAAACTTATCACGTTATTATTGACACTGTGTTTTAGGAGTTCCGAGTATGTTCAGCGCAGAACACTGTGTAAAACACTTTATCAGACACTTTTATCCAGAGCAACTTACATTCATCATTATGATAGCTAGGTGGCAAAACCTTGCAGCCCAGTACTCTTTACTCGGTGAAGGAGGTAAAAAATATTTGTAAAAATTCCAAAGAGTTAATCACGCTCCACAGAATCTGGTTGTATAAAGCATTTACACATTGAATTAAAGGCAGACATGAATGATCTTGTTTTATATGACTGTGAAGTTCTGGTGAGACAGTTAAGACAGTGTTCTGTAAAACCCAAACCGTATGAGTTACATGCTTAAAATAGCAGTTTGGTCAAAGATTAGGTAAGTGTTTTGTGTATTTTTATTGTTTATCTATATGCATTTTTACCTCTGCTAAAGAAAAGACATTAGATTTTTTTCATACGGAATTGCATCATAGGCCAATTAGCGTTTTCTAAAGTAATTTTTATAACTACAGGGGTTCATAGCCAAATGATCTGGGCCATGCATTTGTCATCAGTAGTTTGTAGTCGATCTTTGTTGGCATTTCAAGTATTTCCACCTTACTCTTTAAAAAAAGTCCTCATTATTTTCACTTGTTATGTGAGTAGCCTAAATGTCAGGCTGGTCCTTTCAGACTTATTTAATATTTAACAGAATGTCAGTATACCTCAGAGCCATAATCTAAGTAATAAACATGAAAAAAAGAATACAACACTGTCTAAAACAATACAGCATGTGGAGGATCTATACAAATGTCTGCCAGAGTTATATTGTACTCAATAATGCCACCCTTTAGAAACATGTTGGTTATGATGCTGTTCACAAAAAGATCTAAATATCGTCCTGCTCCATCCATGAATTATTTATCCTGAACGTGTTAGCAGCATAGGCAAAAATAAGATGTGACCAAAACAAATCGTGTGAACAAATGAATGTCTTTCAGGCTGGTTTTAAAATATGTGCAATGCATCACTGCAGAATTGTATACATTTAGCCAATGAGGTGAAATCACTAATAAATAATTAGTAGCTAAACCTTTTTTCATCATGTTGATGTCACCTAATTAACTTTGGAAGTTGTATAATGTTAATTAAACAGTTAATAACGCGTGAAATCTAATGAATTTTTGCTCACTAATGTTACAACTGTTGGTCATTCTTGACCCACTTTGATTGCTAATGACAACGTTGCCAGTTTAAATAATAACCTACTTTCGAAATGCAGTGTCTATAAAATGTTAGTGATCTTGACTATGACGTGACCATGTGATAGAGGTAAAACCTATGAATATTGTTTATTGACGGTATAATTTATACTGTCAACTACTCATTCAAGTGTATCAGGAGCCGATTGGTGGCCATTTGCAAGCAAAGTTAATATGGTAATCATTTGTCTATTCAATGTACTCTAAGTTTCTTTATTATCAATCAATCAAGTTTATTTATATAGCACAATTCATACATAAAAGCAATTCAATGTGCTTTACAGGACATAAAAAGAGAAATACAATGTTAACAGTTTGATAAAAACAGACATGGATCAATTGAACATGTACAGATTAAAATAAAAAAATAAATAGAGATAAAAGTTTCAAGGAAAATTAAGGATTTTAAACAAGTAATTAAAATTTAAAGGTCTGGTATTGGTATTCCATGTTAAAGTATCTATTAGGGCACATTGTGAGGTCAAGCCCTCAGTCATAGACACCAGAAAACAGGAGTGTTTTTAAACCAGACTTGAAAATGGATAGATTTGGGGCATGTCTAAGAGCTTGTGGTAGCTTGTTCCAGTTGGGTGCCACATAGCTACTAAATGCCACTTTGCCATGTTTAGTTTGGACTCTGGGCTCTCTAGCTGGCCTGAATTCATAGATCTTAGAGGCCTGCTTGGTTGATATTCTTCGAACATATCAGATAAATATTCAGGCCCTAAACCATTCAGTGATTTGTAGACTAAAAGCATCATCTTAAAATCTATTCTATAACTGACTGGAAGCCAATGCAAAGATTTCAGAATCGGAGTAATGTGTTCTGTTCTCTTGGTCCCGGTTAGCATTCTTGCTGCTGCATTTTGAATGAGCTGCAGCTTTTTTACAGTATTTTTGGGAAGTCCAGTTAAGAGCCCATTACAGTAGTAACTCTACTAGAGATAAAAGCATGGATACGCTTTTCTTGGTCTTTGCGGGACAGCATGCCCTTGATTCTAGCTATATTTTACAGATGATAGAATGCTGTTTTGGTGACCGTTTTGATTTGACTGGAGAACGTGAGGTCAGAGTCTATTAGAACACTGAGATTATGCACTTGGTCTCTGGTCTGTGGGGCCCGAGAATCAGTATTACTCTTTAGTAATACTAGTTCTGTTGTTTGTGTTGCCAAATACAATAATCTCAGTTTTATCTTGGTTTAACTGAAGAAAATGTTGGTTCATCCAGGTATTTACTTGTTCTATGCAGTGACACAAAGCATCTATTGAGCTATAGTCTGACGGTTCGAGAGCCATATATATTTGAGTATCATCTGCGTAGCTATGGTAGTTGATGTTGTTGTTCTGTAGAATTTGGCGCAGAGGTAGCATATAGAGATTGAAGAGAGGCGGTCCGAGAACTGATCCCCGGGGAATTCCGCATATCATAGCCACCCTATCAGATTTGTGATTGTCAATAGTGACAAAGTAACTTCGACCATCTAAATAAGACCTAAACCAATTAAGGACTGTCCCGGACAGTCCTACCCAATTTTCCAGCCTGTCGATAAGAGTTCTGTGGTCTACAGTATCTAATAAAACAAGGATTGTTCTTTTATCTGAATCGGTATTCAGCCGTATTCAGAACTTTAATCAGAGCCGTTTCAGTACTGTGGTGAGGTCAGAAGCCTGACTGAAATTTGTCTGAGTTGATTGAAGACAACCTTCTCATTGATTTTGGCTATGAAAGGGAGGTTTGAAATAGGTCTATAGTTGTTTAATTTAGATGCATCCAGTTTTATCTTTTTTAATAGAGGTTTAATGGCAGCTGTTTTTGGGGATTTTGGAAAAAATCCTGATTCCAAGGAGCTATTAACTATTTGCTGTAGGTCCATTATTATAGAGTTAAGAATAGTTTTAAAAAGTCAGATGGCAGGGTGTCGAAACAACATGTGGGCGCTTTAAGATGATGAACTGTTTCCTCTAGGGTTGTTTGATCAATTGTATTAAAAACCGACATAATGACTGAATTGTGTCCTGGTGGTTTTAGTGATGGTACAGTGTCATTGTTTGACTGTGCTGTTTTGATGCGCAGTCAAATACTTTTGATAGATTTTTCTATTATTATTAGGCCATACCATTTCTAATAGTATATAATTGACCTACCAAAGGATGAATCTAGTCAACCACCTACAAACTACTCCACCCCAGAGACCAAAAATACTTATTTTAAGTTAAGGCTTCCCTTGTCAATTATGTGTTTGCACAGATTTACCACTGGTTTTAATTACAATAATGCTGTCATGCTGAAAGAAAACTATTTCAGATTTTTGTTGGGATGTAACGTTAGGACTTTTTTCTCTTCTATGTGTTTGATATGTGTTTATAGGCCTAGGATCGAATGCGGTGGATTATAAAAGATGGAAATATTGGCAAGCTCTGGAATAGGTAAAGCAATTTTATTAGGACAAATGCATTGTAATCAAAATAACTATTCCTAGCAACAAAATTGAGATGTTTCTTTAAAATTGAATGTTTTTGTTCTGTATAGTTTTTCTAACCTTGTAACCTGGTCATAACCAGGTTGGGGAATTGTTCTGAGAATTTATGAAATGGGAGCTCATAATAGCTAGGATACTAGACTGATTGATGTACTTTTTATTTAGCGTGTTTAGCAATATAACCATCTAATTCTGTTTGTGATATGATGGTTTGGTCAGGAGTCTTATTGGCTAAAATGAAGCATCAGTGGCACACAACCCTGTCTTGTCCCTGCTTGAAGGTTATGCACAGACCTTTGTGCTGAGGGGCTCCCACGCCTGAATGAAAACCAACAAAAACTATCTTGGTATTCCTATCTGAACAAGATATATGTGAGATGTGCTGCAAGTGGATTTGATTAATGGGTTCTTTTTAGATATGTGTATGAGTTCTCAAAATCTCTCAGCAAATAGTCAGCAAGTGTCATCACAATGGTCAGCATATCAGGAAGAAACCATGACAGGTGACAGTTAAGTATTTTCTCTCATTAAATTGGATTATATTTTCAACTGAATAAAATGCAGCCAAGCTCCTGGTATTATTCAGTATTGTCAGTATATATCATTTTGTCAATAGTATAGGCAATTATTTCTCTCTCATTACACTCCTCTAGCAACTTTGAACAACACACATACTGGATATTGCCACTAAGAATGACCACACCAGCATTGGTGATGGTATGAAAATATTTCTGAAAAGTGGAGAAAAAATAGCATCCAACTTGAAGTGGTTGATTTAGTTTGAAAATCTGAATCTTTATGATTTTGGAATTGACGCTATAGAAATGCAATATACTTGGTGATTAAAGGCGTGTTTACGCTTCAAAACAATCAATCAAACAGATGTATTTATAAAGCTCTTTTACATTAGCAGTCACTAAGTACTTTTACAAAACACCCAGCCTAAAACCCCAATGAGCAAGCAACAAAACTGTTGAAGCACAGTGGCTAGGAAAAACTCCCTAAAGGAACAGAAATTTTGGAAGAAACCTAGAGAGCACCCAGGCTTGAAGGGGTGAGTAGCATGTGTAATAATTAATAAATGCTTGTGGGTTGTCTCCAAAGCAGAGTGGCAGCTAGAGCTCGTAAGGACAGCAACAAGACTCTCCAGCCCAGTACTCCAGAGGTGTGGGTCAAGACTTCATGTTTCAACAGAGCAGCAGACAAGGAAAATGTTTAGAGCAACCCTAATCCAATAACACAATAATAATGCAACGTAAAACCTTGGGGCTCACACAGGAATTAAGCTACTACATGCCAAATTGCAATTTTCTTTGAACAGGACACATATTTAACTGAAGTGCAATGCTGCAAACACAATTGCATATATGTTTTCCTTTTAGCATGTGGCCAAGTGTAAACATCATTAAATTTAAACTAAAGTCACAACCATGATCATGTGTACCAAAAGTAATCACACTTAAGCCGTTTAATACTAAAGTATGAGTCTTTCAGAAGATGGGGAGATTTGAAAAAAAAGAATACCTTGCAGTCATTTTGTTGTTGTATCATCTTTGTCAACATGATATGTACCAAGTACAATGATGGTACCATTATCCTATATGTTTATAGTAAACTATTAATACTACTAATACCTTTATTGTGCCAAGTGTTCTTGTTGTTTTCCTTATACAAGTGAAGTTTCCATTTAAAACCTTTCAATAAATAATGGATTCTACTAAGACTCTGCACATGTGTCCCGTCTCCTGGCAACCACGTGACACAACCCAAGTTACAGTCACAGTTTCCTGTTGCTGGTTCTGGTACCTCTTCTCTCTCTCTCCTTGGATCCTTCTCAGTCTCTTTGTCTCTTCTTTATCTTTCTCTCTTGAACACATTTTGGTTGTTAGATCATATGTTCTCTGCACACCATTATGGTTGATGCTTAGGTGAATGCTTTTCTTCTTGTAATAACGTTAATGTTTTCATCTACATTGTTAAGTAATGCTATTTTAGTCCATTCTCTCAAGTCCTTATTGAAATGACTCATGTTGTTTGTGGCATACTGTACTCCTTTTTAAATAGTTTCATGAAGTAGATAGCAAAAAATAGCTTAACAAAAATTTTGCATATTCTTATATTGTGTTCAGTAAGTTAAAAGATAATTTAAGAAATCATCACTGCAACAGTAAAATGATTGAAAATCCTATTCACTATCTCAATATCTTGTATTTTCGAACACCCGAACAATCAGAGAGAGCATTTCAGGGATAAAGGAGGCCAGGAAATGAACGCCTATCAGCAAGTTATTACAGTGGGTTTTCCTGCCCGTCACCATGCCTCAGTAAGGGAGGAACCTATCTCTGTATAGAGATTTTTGGAGGCTGACACTAAATTCAGTACACAGATGGGTTCTTTCATGCAGCCTGAGTTAGGACAGAGTCCGTAGTTCCTCTGTGAACTGCATTATCCTCCGAGCATGGTGCAGTCCCAAGTCATCAGACTGTGTCAGTAAGCTGTGCTCAACAAGAGGAGGGTAGGGCGAATGTAGCCAGTGTTCATGCTCCCCAGGTCTCACACACTAAATCTTTGGAGACAGCAGAACATAATGTTTTTCTTTGCTGTGTGTCACCAAATAATCTAATAATAAACAAGGCAACGGTGAACGTCATCCCACATGATTGATGCACAAGGGTCTGAGCCAAAAGAGCCCAGTTTTAAGTGTTTCTCACAAAATTCTAAATGCCAATATGTCAACCAATGCCGACTTTATGGTCCTTAAGGCAGACTATTTGTTTATTTCGAGAAGAGGGACCTGTGTCCAACATACCTGGACTTCAGTTAGAACAGTGTGACGAGTGTAAAACTACGATTTCTATGCCCAAAGTCATCCTTCCCCCCAGGATTTGTCTAAAAATTGCATATGTACAAAATATAATGGATGTTTTACGTACAAACATATGAACAGCCAGACGGAAACAGATTCACAATCCTTCCCAGATGTAATTGTAAGGGACAAAAACACATATGATATTTCCTCAAAGAGATATCCGTGATCTTCAAAGACGTTATTTGTTCGGGTCCCTTTTGAGATGTGCTTTTTACAATCTGCTTCCCATGGATACAAGCCAGAAATAAATGAAAGCATTGCGTTCATGGGGTCTTTTTCTTTACTTCTCAACTTCTTTTCCCATGTTATTGTTTTTACAGTGCCTTCACAGCAAACTGCTTGTGTGCAACTCAATTGCTGAGAGAGGGAAGTGATCTTGATCTCTGAAACTATTACGTGATGATGAATAAGCAGGATGTGTTATGCTGTCTGATCTAGTTTTTTACATATACGTGTTCGTCCCAGTACTTACTACCAGAGGAAAACCTTTCAGGACGTGAGATATTAACCAAATAACTTCAGACTTTTTTTGACTAGAATTTGACATAAGACTGATGATTCATTCATCTGGCTAGGTTCTATGTTTATTTGGAGCTGTTTTTATCTGTTTTTTTCTCATGAATAAGAAATCACCTGTCAGGAGTGTTGAAATCATTACAACCACTCCCTTACAATGTGGACTTCAGAGCACAAGCAAAGACTTGTAAAACTAACCAAAAATAGTTCAGATGCTGCTATGGCCAATGAGAAGGGGAAAACCTTGTTGTTGGGGGAGCAATGTTGCTGCACTATAACATGTTTGGTTAGGAAACGTCTACTCTATATCTAGTCATTGTGTGCAAATCCCCAATTCACATGTAAACAACAACATGGTAAGAAACTTTAGCAAAGTCTAAACACCTGAATCCATTCATTTTGTTTCCTATTTAGCTTTTTGAGAAAACAGGATTATGTTTACTCTACTCCACAGCTTCAGCTACTCCTAACCATTGGGTAACTGTAGAAAGAAAAATACATTCATGAAATACAATGTAAAACAAAGACAACAGAGCAAAAAAGAAACTCCTCCATATAAAGGGGCATTTCACCCTTGGGGGACCATTAGGTTGTTTGTATCATGTTTGAGAGATTTCTAGGACGGTAAGATTTCTTTCACACATAATTGGCCAGAAGGAGCATGGGAATTGGATTTGCGTGCAAAAAACATTTTAATCTCCATGTTACGCTACAAGTCCATTTGTATGTAGCAAAGAAAATTGTCTTTGTTTAATAGAGCCATTAGTTGTCTTTCAGTGATGTTCCTTAATGTATGCTGATGTACAACAGAGTAATACATTTCTCTATTATAGTGAAATTGAACCATAAATGTTTCCATTAATTTGTTATGGCTTAAGAATTGGCTTAAAGAACCTATGGCTTAAAGAACCTTCAGGGCTTACTTTAACGTTACCAGTGTGAAATGGGCAAACAACATTCAGTCAAATGTTAGAAGCAAGATAAATGCATCCATAATACCAGAACTTTCTGTTTATTTTTGAGGTGTAGTAGCTTGGTACAGACACCAGGCAAACTAAAGAGCACTGGACAAATTCCCCTTTAAAATCAACAGTGCCTCAGACCCCTTAAGTTTCTCAGCATTTAGTTATCTCAGAGACATAAACCTATCATTGACTCCATTATTGTGTATAGATTGATTATTGTGTGTAGGCTTTTTGCCAATCAGTCTACAAATAAAACCCCATAATGACAAATGAAAACACAAGTGCCTAAAAACATTGTGTAGATTGATGACAAACAATACATGGAAATGAATAGTGTGAAGGGGAGAACGTGAAAGGGTATGAATACCGTCCAAAAGCACTGTGGTGCACCAACCACGTCCACACATGGGGGTTTTGCCCTTTTCACTACCTGTCCCCTTTAATTATATGTGTGGAGTTTTTAAAGTACCTGATTTTTATTTCACTTTTTTTTTCAGCAGGCACCAAGTTCTCCTCTATTGGAGTTAGATACATCGCCTTACAGTCACATAACAGAAAAATGCTTCAATTAGACTCATGGCAGGCCTGAGGGACAGATGTTTGCCGAAGAACAGCCTCCAATCACAGGCAAAGCCTTTTGAACTTAAAGCGTTTGGTCTGTGCATGGCCCTCCAGTGCACTAACATTATGTAATGCATTATATATGGGAATATGACGCCATTTTGGACACAGACGTATCTGTAGTACCTTCCATCCTCTATGTAGCCGAGGGCTCTGCTCCCTCGGGGTGAATAACTATCCAAATATATCTGTCAGGGTTAGACTTTGGAGTCTGTCTCACCAGTGCAGCGGAAGGCCACATTTTCTATTTCCTGCCAAGCCTGTAGTGAATGGGTGGTGATGGGGCCGAAATGATTAAAACAATACTGGGGATAGCTTAGAGAACAGTAAGTCACTTCTATTATAAGGCAATACCATTTTGTTTTTTTCTATTTCCACCCAAGGAAGAAATGTATCTTGATCAAACCATGTTGGTAGTCCTAAGGAGAATCGTTTAACATTTGGACCTAAACCTCCAACATCTTTGTTTTGCTGTAAAATAGTAGATTTAATCATGGCAGGACGCTTTGATACAACTTATTGCAATGCAACGGCCCTTGTCAACTTGATGTATTAAAGACTATATATGGCTGTGCATTGATAAACACAACACATAGTGTAACCGGCCACAAGCGGCTAGCGATAAGATAATAGGGTGTAAAGCAAGAAAGTGGAAACTTGTCACTTGTGACTTCTCCGGCCAGAGTGGGGTATCCTCCGACCTGCAGATTTATTTGTATTACTTTGGGGACTGAATGTTAGCCAAACTGTAGGGGCTGGTGTAGGGGTGTTTTACTGGTTGGCTGAGCTAGCGTGTGCTAATTGTGTGTGGTATCACGATTTGCTGTGCAGTTGGGTAAGTTAGCGATGATATGGGTATACATTGGGAGGCGTGAACATCTGCTGCTTTTTGTTTCCCTGCCATTCATGCTGCATCTGAAGGGAAACACCGATAAGTGTTAAATAAACCCTCCAGTCAGGTGATCTGTGCTCCCGGGAGATGTAGCCTAAAAACAAACAGCCCTGCAGGACAGCTCGACACGGTTGTAACATCACATCACTTTCTACTGCTCGAATTGCGTTGTTAGTGCATGAAAGGTATATCTTTCATATCTTCATTGTGTTTTCTCTAATCGACCTGATGAATATATAACGTTATTGTTGTACAGGTGGATGGACGATTCAGCTAATACAGTTTTGAACCATTACCTAATTAATCACTGATTTAAGTTGGCCTGCTAGAAGCATGTTTATTGTTTACTATCAACATACATATATTACCAACTATGCAACAGACAAAATTGACAATGACTCATTTGTCAATTTATACTGTAGAAGTTGCAACAAAAAACTTCAAGATACATTATAAGACAATTACTCAACAAGGAAAGTATGAGGGGGAAGAAAAGGGAGATGGAATTCATGACTAATACAATGGATAGAAATGTACCGTTGTCCATAGCATAATGATCACAGTTGATTCTTTTTTTAAAAAGGAAAATATTGCATATTAAATTACATTCCAGGTCGGAGGATTAAATGGATTTGTCTATTTCACACAAGATTAGCAGATTATGCCTCAAAGCCTTTCAGTTAGTGTTGAATAATTTATGTAGTCAAAGACCAGAAACTTTGTGAAAGAAGACTAACCCTATTTATTTAGGCCTATTAAAGATTGAGCAAGCAATGAAAATTTGAATCATATTAAAGAAATGCCAAACAGTTATGTGTTTCTTAAAATACTTTAACCCAGGGGTCTAAAACCGGTTCCACGGAGGGCCGAGTGTCTGCAGGTTTTAGTTTTTTCCTGTAAATTGGTTCCAGGTTCAGACCTAAATAACCAGATGAGGGTAGACCTAACCAATCAGGGACATAATTAATTAATCACGTACAAGGTGAGAGGGAAAACCTGCAGACACTCGGCCCTCCGTGGAACCGGTTTGAGACCCCTGCTTTAACCAAAGTATTTTAGTACAGTATGTAGTCTGTGGAGTATTCAACTCTGAACCTGCAAGCTAGCTCCACTCCATGTTTGCATTGCAACCCCCTAATTAGAGTCTTATCTAGACCTGAGATACCAGGTGGGTGCAATTTATGATGAGTTAGAACAGAAAATTAGCAGGCTCCGGACCTAGGTTAGGTTTACAATTGAATACCCCTGTGTATAGCATCAAAAAGTTGGAAGATGTAGTTATTTTACACAGACAAAGTTAGCAAATTAAGTGTTTTGAACCAAACTCCTGCAAATTTTGTGATTTCTTTTTAAAAATAAAAGTTTGTTAAAGCTGGATTTTTTATATTTTATAATATATGAAAATTTTGCCTGACATATTTTTAACGATATCTCCATCTAGTTTTTGATTACCATCACTGTAATTAATTCACCCAAGTGTGTGCGTATCAGGTAAACTGGTGCATTTTTCCAGCGTTTCCAGCTTTTTGTCTTGGTATAAACGAGGTACATTTTTTTTTATATATCCCTGCATTTATACACACAAGATAATGTATAAAAAAAACACGAGTGATTAAAATGATCTAGGGAACCTCCAAACAATATATATCTCATTCAGGAGGCATTGTTTTGCTACAGTTTTATCTTGACAAGGAAAAAAAGTAAGTCTTGGCCAACCATGGAGCAGCTTCCTTCCATAGCTCTAACACCTTGACTCTGTTACAGGTCAAGTCTGACTAAAGACAGTGAAATGGATTCCTATTATCATTGAGTCCTGCCTCCTCCCGTTATCTCCTTCTCTCGCCTCTTCTCACGTGTCACCTGTCTTTTTCATCCTTCACATCTCTTTTCTTTTGCTGTTTTTATCTCCTGTCGCGTTTCCTTCTCTCTTTTCCCCCAATGTCTTTAATCTGTCTTCCAATGTTTTCATCACGCTGCTGCCCAGCGACTCTACAAGTGGCCGTGTGGCTCTGTAGGTTTCTAGCAGAGAGTGTTGAGGAGAGAATTCAATCTCATGGCTCCAGCAGGGAGGCCAGGCGTTTCATCTGGTCACACTCCTCCGTCCTGCCGGCGTTGAGCTCGGATCGTCCTCTGGGTACCTTCCAGTGATTACGGTGGGAGCCTGAGTGTCTCACTCTCTGCAGCCGGCTCTTCAAGAGTCTCTTTCTTCATTGGACACTGGCTCCTGTTGTTTGTTGTGGCAGCGTGTGTGTGTGTCTCTGTGAAGATCTGAGGGGCAGACCTGGCTGTGTGGTGCTGAGGGGTTAGGCAGAGTCTGTTGGTTGTTGCTGTGTTGACTAGTGGCGGAGGGCTGAGCGTCTCATGGAGTTCCCTGTCAATCATTTTATGTTTAGATCTACGGCCATGTTTTATACTAGACTACGAACAATGCGTGGTTCCAGCAGAAGTAACGAAACCACTTAACCTTTTCCAAAAATACATCATTTGAGGATTAGAATAATTGTGGGTGTGTGGGTTAGTTTTTCTGGACTACTGCTGTTTTAAGGACTAGGAAATACATTGTCAATTTGCTCCTCTGTGTGCTCAATCATTTTAGCAATGGACGTTCATCTTCAACAGATTACAGGAGATCATCCGAATAAATGTCATCCGAATAGCCTCCTAGTTCATTGTCTGAAGAGGTCTTCATCATGTCAATAAACCCGATGCTCTCCTGAAAGTAAGCGGACAGTGTGATTGGGAGAGAAAGTCCTTTTGAAAAAGCCCAATCCGAGCCAGATTTTGTTTTACATTGGCGGTGGAGTCTCACAGTACAGTGTATTGCTATCAGGGCTGTGGTAAAACAGGAAGGGAGTGGGGTGCCATTTGAGCAACAGCCTGAGACTGATTCACTGGGAGGAGAGAAAAGCCTATGTCCCAGTGGGCCAAACAGCCTTCACATTCATTAACTGAGATACCCAGTAGCCTCCAATCACACAGAATGGTTGCCAAGCTGGCACACTCTCCTATTTCTCTCTCCAAATGTAAATCCCTTTTCCCTACTCCCACAAAATTAGCTGTGTTTAGCTGATTATAGCAGTAGCCATTGTGTTGTGTCCTCATTGCGTTAGGAGATTGGGCGTGTATTGGAAAGGGTGCCTGTGCTGGCAGTTTTGACATACCTGTGAAGCCATTCGCTTACTTGTCAATAACAAAGAGGACATTTTGGTCCGGCAGAGCATGACTAGAAATTGGTGATTGGTTGAGTTCTGTGCTCAATCACTTCAGGGCTAAGAATACAACTTTTCTAATCGGAAAAGACATCCAAACCTCACAGGAACTATTGCTGCTGTGAAATCGTGTCACTGTTCATCTCACTGCTTCCTCTCCATCTGTCTCCCTCTCTGATACTTAATGTCTATCAATGAATGCTTTAAAGTATGTAAGGAGGAAGTATTTTCTACACTACTATTTGACTTTCTTCTATTGTCAGACAGAGAAAAACGGTATGAACATTTAACTTTTTATATTGAGACATCTGAGAGAAAGCAACAAGTTATAGTAACTTGCAACAAAATAGCTGTGGTTGAGGAATAAGAGTTTCAAACATTTTCCTCGATGAAAGTATTTGTCAGAGAACTTACTTTGGTACCCTGCTTTTGAATGTGTTACCGCTGTTGGCACTGGAGAAGATACAAAACTGCGCTAGAGAAATAGAGAGAGAGAGAGGGAGAGAGGGAGAGAGGGAGAGAGGGAGAGAGGGAGAGAGGGAGAGAGAGAGCTCACAGGCAAACAACTTGGAGAATGTATCCTAGTTGAAAAAGTGCTTTCATTTCAAGTGTTGTTTTCCATTATATGAATGACTTCTTTTTTGGCCTGGTGAATTGGGCCAGCAAAAGGCATGTACTTTGCACAGATGGAATAAAACGGTTCTATACAAACAAACAGCGAGCCAGGAAGCTGACCCATTACCATACAGATGTTAAGGGTAGGACCCCACAACACTCTTAGGTTGTAAGTAACATAGAACCTGCTGTAGACTTTTGGTTTATTTCAGATGGCATGTCATAGATAGGGGACTTGCGGTTAAACTTCAGTCAAGTTTTAATCTGATATGGCCACAGCTACACAACAGAACAATTTTAAGACTTCATAAGCTTTTGTTGGCGAAGGTTTCAAAAACAGCTGCTATGAGATGATAAGAAGGAAGGCAGAGCTTTACACAAGCCAACTAGCACTCAGAAGCTGCTGAATCAACAGGAATAACGGTTGGTACAAGCTGTATCTGTTAGATTGGATTTGAGAAGACGGAACAGAATTAATATCTTTCGTCTTGAACTTCAATACAAATATCATGGGCTTTGAAATGTTAAAGAATACGATGCGTCACGAATGTCAA
Source organism: Novumbra hubbsi (assembly GCA_016801125.1). Classification (NCBI taxonomy): domain Eukaryota; kingdom Metazoa; phylum Chordata; class Actinopteri; order Esociformes; family Umbridae; genus Novumbra; species Novumbra hubbsi. Next base: position 30,021 of record JACXGK010004817.1, read on the forward strand.
CGTATAATTGGGGCACACGGTTTCTGATTGTAGAGTTCATCCGTAGGGTTTCTGATTGTAACAGGCCTGAGCGTGGTTTCTGATAATAAAGGTCTTTACTATGGTTTTAATTGTAAAGGTCCCGCACATGGTTTTTGCCGTATCAAAACATATTCCTGTAGGAATAAACCCAGGAATTATTCAAATATGTAACTACTTTGGATAACGTGTTTACGTTCAGTAGGAACATATCCGCGGTGATATTATGCTCAATATCCACATATCCCAGTTCAATTCGATCCTTAATGACTTGTGATATTGTTCAGTGTCAATCAGCAACTGGATGCCAGGGGCAGTAAGGAATGAATAGTAGGATGCTCTGCAGAGTATTGTGGTCAAGGATGGTGGTTGGACATTTCAACAAATTGCTTTCAGTCGATAATCGTGAGTTCGATTCCGGCAAGAGGCAATCATTTTATCTTTGTGGAATTGTGTTTTTTAGGCGTTTCCTGTTTTTATTCCAAAACCTACACTAGAACTGTCATGCCTTAACCTTTAACCATACATGTTGTTTATAACAACTCAGTTTTCATTTGATTTGTTTACGTTAGGGATCAACATAATAGATAAACATTCTGGAGCAACTTAATAGCAAGTCATTAAGGACTAATAGCACTGGGGATATGTTGATAGAGAATGCAATTGCACTGATTTATGTTCATTCTGAACGTAATTGTGGTTTACAAATTAGCAATATATGAATGTAATTCCTGAGAGTTAAGGTTGATAAAAATCAATGTCATGCATTACTGCATAATGTTGAAATGATTTGATTGTGGTCAATCTTCTTCAAAGTCAAGTCTTTATTGTCAAATGTGCAAAACAACAGTGTCATTCTGAGCAATGAAAGTGTTACAAAAATGTGTCAAATGATAATCCATATTATTGCCACATATGAGCCAGTATTATATTCTAAGTATAGTGTATGTTGAAATAAAACCTGATCTCATGGAAATAATTTAACATCCCATTGATGATGGGGAAGTCTGAGCCTGGGCAATATGAAATACTTACCAATCATAACAACAGTCAGGATCTTTTAGTTTTAATCTTAGACCGTGGCTAAACACAAAAAAGCACTTATTGTTGCCTGCCTGCAAGCCTTCAAATCGAAATAAATTCTTGATGACCTCAATTATGCTTTTGTTCCAGGAATCTTGGCAGGGGTCAAAAACATCTGTCTAGATTGGTGTTGCTGATTAGATTCCTGACTGTGCTCTGGTCTCTTGTTGTGTTCAAGCGTAGCTGTGTTCTGCAATGCATTCTGATGCTGTCGGAGATCTTCTTGTGCTCCTGGAAAACGTTTAGGGCTTTTGTTAAACACGATTGACAACTGCATAATGTGTTCGTGCTTTGTCAAAGACCAAAGAGAATTACAGCTGTTAATTACTCCTGTGGTTTGTGGAATACTTTTATTATGAACACCGTCCGTTACCAATGTGTTATCTTTGAGAGGATGACATTTCATTATTTGTACATTTCATTCAATTACCTATGTAATGTTTGGTCAAACATCTTGGTCGTAGCAATGTCAATGGGCCACAAACTTGGGGGGACCAAACCGGACAAAAATACAATGATTTAACAATGTAAAATAGTAAACACCTATTGTGCATGTACAGTTGTGACCAAAGGTTTGGCCCACTGCACTTCATTGATATGACAAACCATTTATTTTGGGATAATATTGAAATTGTAAACTGTTTGGGTAACTATATGTCTTTCTTTGGTTTGCAGTTGAACCAACCTATCCAAAGAAATCTGAATAACAATTATTGCACAAAAATAAGAAAAATTCCCAGGCACCTTCTTGAAGTGGTTAGATATAATCATTTCAAAACGAGAAAAGGACTAAATGTCCTGTTTTGTGTCATGGTGTGTACTGCTATGACTAGTGAGAAAAGACAGAGAACCACAGAAGTGTCCGAAGAGGTCAGACGGATTGTAAACGAACATGTCCAATCTCAAGGTTACCAGTCCAGAGAAACAGATGCTCCTGTTTCCCCCATAGTGTTTTTCAGTGTAAGGCCCATTGAACTGGAGCCAACCTCCCTGGACAATGCGACAAAAAATATGTGATAGAAGATCACAGCAAAGGATTTGTCAAATACTGGAAAAAGCACCTTGAACAGCTGCCACAAACATTCAAGCTGACCAGGTACAAAAGTTTAATTGCACAACATTTGTTGCCAACTCAGTGAAAGGGGATTGTATGGCAGGAGACTGCTGAGAGATATAAGAACATGAAAAAACATGAAAAAACCTTACAGCAATTTGTCAAAACACACCTGAACATACTACAGCCTTTCTGGGACAATCTCATGTGGACCAATGAGAATAAATTAGAGCTGTTTGGTAAAGTACGACATCTCTATGTTTACAGAAAACTAAATGTGTTCATCTTTCAAAGAAATATACCCCCTCCCCCTCCCCTGGGGTTGCCTTGCTGCCTCTGGGACTGAGGGCCTTGAACATATGCATGGCATCATGAAACCAGAAAATGACCAAGGCATTTTCAAGCACAATGTCAAACCAAGAATCAGAAGGTCGAAAGTGACAAAATGCACCCAGGAATGGTTGAAGACACAAACATTGGACTGTTCTAAAATGGCCAGATCTGAATCTTTTCACAACCATGTGGAGCGATCGGAAAACAGCAGTTGGTCGGGTGCCTCCAGATCTTTGAGAATATGAGCAGTCTGTACAACTATGTGGGCTAAACTGCCAGTACAGAGGTGCCGGAAGCTCATCTATGGCTGTGCTACCGGATAGTGAGTCTAGGGTGCCAATCATTTTGATGCCCTAGGCACACAATTTCTTTATTTTCTGATTTAAAACAATGTATTGGGTTCTGAAAAAAAAGAGTAAAGGCTCTCTAATTTTAACAGTTAAATATAGAATTGTGGTGACCAAAATAACATCTGGTCAACTTCAACTACTTTTTTGGGAGAGAAGGTTATTTGTAGAAAGCACAAGCATGACAATACCTTTGACCGTGACTGCCACAGTTGCAGGTCAGGACCCAGAGAGGTTGGATCAAACATTCCTTTATTGGTTTAACAAAAGGTGCAGTGGCAACCCAGAGCTTTTGTGCACAAACAACAATCCACCCCACAGGTCAGAAACGGCAAAGTTAAGTAGGAGCCCCAACTAGGGACAATACTGGCCAGCGGCCTCTGACTGGGGACAAACAAGAAAACATAGTTACCTAGAGAGGCATCCCCACATTCAGGCCCTGACCATGACTGTGCATTAACATCTTATCATTTCCTATTATTGGATTCAGGAATCAGTTGTATATTTTCACTTGGTTTTTTACTCCGGGTGCCATAAAAATGTTTTGCCATTTGTTAAATCCACTGTTATTTGATTGTCTTAGTATCATTTCATTATTTTATATAAGCCACAACTGGCCATCATGAACTTTACCACCCCAAATCGAATCACTTCAAAATCATACATTAACATACATAACATTGCTTTGATGATTGGCATATTTGCCAGTGATTATCTTACAAGGCAACATTATATTTTGGTTCACGCAACATTTTCCACTGCCTGAATTTTTCTATGGTGTTAGTTTTGTTTTCTGGGTTTATGTTAGGAATTCTCCTGACAACAGACAGACCATTCAATGAACTGAGATATTGATAGGCTGAATAAATAGAGGATTTCATTCATTTTACATTTCTTACAATTTGCCAAAAGTTCTTTAATATGAGTAAGCAATATGTATGTTTTTCATGTGGTGATATTGACTGTAACTCTATGTGGATAATGTACATTTTACAACTCTCTATGTCAGTGATGTATTACACAGTGAGTGGGGTTCAGTTATGATTTACTTTTACTTTTTATTTTAATAGTGCATGAATTACTTAAATTAATTTGACTTTGATGTTAATTGAGTGGAAGGCCGGAGTTCATAATGCTTTCAACTTTTCCCCATATATAAAGCATTTCCAGATAACTACAGAAATATTACTTGCATTACCTTGTTCTGCTCCATCGTAGAATGATCGTGAATTTTGAGTGAGAAGAAATATTTACAGAGACTGTATCTGGAAACGTCCCTGGGTCATGACTAGAAGGGTTATAGATTGTCAAAATGATATCATACTCTGTACTTTCATTCTGATCATTTAGCAACACCAGCGGCAGCTAGTAAATTTCTGTCAAAAAAGGTTGTGTTTATCACAATGGGTGAGTGATTTATAACGTGACAATCCAATTAGCTAACGTTAATGTGAATGTGAATAACCAGAGCACTGTGTTGCTTATCAACAGTGACTGTACTAGCTTTCCTCTGGACAGCCAAACATGTTGCGCAGCAAATGTATGAAAAATTGTCAGTGGTAGCTGAGACTTATTTCCAAGTAGAGGTGTACAGGAAAAAAGGGATTTTATGCTTGGTTGTAGAACAGCACTAGTGCTGACCTCCTGGATGTCAGCGATGCAGAGGGACCAGTCAGAGAAGTCACATTCACATATTGGTCTTAAAAAAGAGTCATGTAACAAGTGCAAATTTACCCAAGCAACATAACCATAGTATTATTTTCTGATTCTGCTGTGATTTTTTTGTAAGGTACAATAAAACATTTTGTTGTTTTATTGTTTCGTTAACTATTGGCCATCCCACTTATTGAAGCTCCGCTTCCGCACAGTATGGTGCTTAATAGTACATTAGTGTAATACTTACATGTTAATAGTAAATTAGTGTAAGACTTACATGTTAATAGTAAATTAGTGTAATACTTACATGTTAATAGTACATTAGTGTAATACTTACACGTTAATAGTACATTAGTGTAAGACTTACATGTTAATAGTACATTAGTGTAAGACTTACATGTTAATAGTACATTAGTGTAAGACTTACATGTTAATAGTAAATTAGTGTAATACTTACATGTTAATAGTAAATTTGTGTAAGAATTACATGTTAATAGTACATTAGTGTAAGGCTTACATGTTAATAGTACATTAGTGTAAGACTTACATGTTAATTGTTAGTGTAAGATTTACATGTCTGGTTTTGTAGACAAAAATCAAGCTGATTCATTGACTAAAAAATCTAGCTCAATCAAATCTCCATTGTGCTTGTTTTTTTTGTCCAGGACTAGGCTTAATCTGTGTCTATGATGGGGAACACCAGCTCAATGCCTACCTAAAAATTATACAGTACTCTTTAACACTCCTCAATGTTGGCTACACCGACGGCTACATGCTTTAATGTCACAAATGTTTTTTTTTTAAATGGTATGTCTACTCCAAGATCATCTCCCGGTCTACATCTGCTCTTCTGCTCTTTGTTTTCTAGTCAGGCTTCCCACGGGGCTGTCAAACTAAATGTAAGTCCACCGACTGTACATCTGAGGACCCCGTGTTTCCCCTCCGAAGCAAAAAGCCTCAGACTCGCTGTCACCACTCTCTTTGTGGATCGACAGACACACCGAAGTCCTCTTCACAATTGCTGGAAGCACACAGAGCGAACAGTGCCCCTGCAAAACTGCAGCCAAGTCTGAGGACAAGTCATACGAGGAGGGCTTCATGCGTGTGGAGACACACATGCACGGTCCCCTTCTTCCCCAAGGTGCCATCAGTAAGAATCAGTCTCCATCACTGCAGATGAGAAGCAACTAGTCATGACAACATGCTATCAGTCTAAGATGGAGAAACATGCCCTGCTGAACTCTGGGAAGTGGAGGCACCATGGCTACAGACTGTGAGACTGGGAGCGCTGTTGTCAGTCATATCAACAGTCTAATAATGAGGACAGAGAAAATTGTTGTTCCACTTTTGTCAATGATATTTTCACCCATTATTGTATTTGGTCAACAACATTTAAGGGAGTAGTATCCAAAGTTTGGATTGATTAGTTTTAACTACTAGATTCATAATTTTGTTTCTTTTTGGGGGGATGAGAGGTAGAAGTGTCACGGTACCGTCGCAGGACGGGACCTCTCCTGTTCGCGTAGCCTTCCGGCGTTCGACGTCGCCGGTCTTTTAGTCACCATCGTGTGTGTTGTGTCCTGTTTTCCCCATGTCCTGTGAACGCATCCCTCCCTGATTCCTTACAGGTGCGGCTCGTTCCACCCCGTACTTAAGCCCTTGTGTTTCTCGTCTCCGTGTCCGTGATTGTTACCTGTGCGTTGTGTGCAGCTACACGCTGTTATTACATGTCAGTGCCTAGAGCACTTTT
>JACXGK010004818.1:0-36126 GCA_016801125.1 Novumbra hubbsi
GGGCTCCATGCATTGATTCCATAAGCGGACCGATCAATGGCAACGGGTAGGTATACCTCACCGTAACCTCGTTCAGCGCTCTGTAGTCAATGCACGGACGTAAACCACCGTCCTTTTTCTTTACGAAGAAAAAACTGGAGGAGGCGGGTGATGTGGAAGACCGAATGTATCCCTGCCGCAATGCCTCGGTGATATACTCTGACATTACCTCCGTCTCCGTGCGAGACATGGGATATATTCGGCACTTGGGTAATGCACAACCAGCACAAAGCTCGATCGCGCAATCCCCAGACCTACGTGGGGGTAATTTACTGGCCTGCGTCTTACTAAAGACGCGTGCAAGGTCTCGATATTCTGGAGGAATGCGCACAGTGGAAACAGTGGACGGACTTTCCACCGTAGTACTACAAATAGACGCCCCAATGCACTTCCCCTGACACCCATGAGACCAACCCGTGAGAACCCGCCGTGACCATGAAAACGAGGGATCATGCAGTGCCAGGGGGTGGTGGTGTATATCGATGACATCTTGATTTACTCTGCCACTCGGGCTGCCCATGTGACCACCGTCCGCGGGGTGTTGAAGAGATTGATGGAGCATGATTTTATGTAAAAGGAAATATCCTCTGCATGTTGGCCACGCTGCATGCATAATGGAACGGTGACTTGTGTCACTGCTCCCATGCCTAACGGCTGTTGGTCGATGGACCGGATAGGGATGGGAGGAGAGACAGCCCTTAGTGGTATGTGGTATTGTTCGGCAAAGGCGGAATCGATGTAATTACCGGGTGCCCCGGAATCTACTAAAGCTAGGCACGGATTACGAACGGGGATGTGTGGGAACGAAACAGGTATTTGGAGGTGGTCAACAGATGGCTCCCACGGGATATGGTGTCGCGTTACCTGACGACAGGTATGGGTGCCAAGTTTGCTCCTACCTCGCCCGGATCCTCTCCTCGGGGGGTGTGCGTCTGGTGCGCCGTCCCGATGCGGGGGCGAGTCCCTGGAGCGACGCTGCGACGACCCCATCTCCATGGCCTCCGTGGCAGGCGGGTGATTTGGAATGGACGGACTGGGTCCCCGTTGCTGACTCCGACTGGCCATGATGTTATCCAGCCAGGTGGCCATGGAGATGAGCTCGTCCAAACTGGCGGTGACGTCGCGGCACGCGAGCTCCTGGCGAACCCCCGCATCGAGACTGCACACAAACGCGTCCCGCAGTGCGCGCTCGCACCACCCCGACTCCGCGGCCAGGGTCCGGAATTCCAGAGCAAACTCCTGTACACTCCGCTGCCCCTGGCGGTGGAAAAACAGGCGTTCCCCTGCCTCACGCCCCTGGGGCGGATGGTCGAACACCATCCGGAAGTTGCGGACGAACAGGCCCTAATCGTCCAGCTCTGGTCCGAACCGTCTCCACACTGCATTTGCCCACGCAAGAGCCTTCCCGGCGAGGCAGGAGATCAATGCCGAAACCCGTTCCCGGCTGGACGGTGGATACGGCCTGCTGCTGAAGACAAGGTCCAGCTGTAGCAAGAATCCCTGGCACTCCGAAGGACGACCGGTATATTCCCGTGGAAGGGTGATGGGCATGCCGCCCGTAGGTGTCGGAGCAGGAGCAGGCGCTGGTGCAGGTGGAGCCGGAGACACGGGAAGCCGGTGGAGGATTTCCGTGACGGCGTCACGTAGGTGGCCGAGCATGGCGTCGTGTTCGGCAAGACGCTGCTCCAGAGCAGCCAGAGCTGGAGCTGCTGAGGCATTCCCCGCTTGGTCCATAGTAATAGGTCCGTGATTCTGTAATGGTGGTGTGAGGGAAGAGACCAAGGCGCAGGGAAACCTTCAACAGTTCCGTTTATTGGGGCACACAATAGTTATACGAACAGAAAGATAAACTGGCTGTGGTGGAAACACATATGCCAGCAGACACGCATACAAGTAACAATCACGGACACAGAGACTAGAAACACAAGGGCTTAAGTACTGAGTTAACAGGTAGCACCTGTAAGGAATCAGGGAAGGATGCGTTCACAGGACATGGGGAAAACCGGACACAACACACATGGTGACTAAAAGGCCGGCGACGTCGAACGGCGGAAGGCTACGCGAACAGGGGAAATCTTGTCCTGTGACGGTACCGTGACAGCACATTGATGCACTTGGGGAGTGAAGGCTGGCCAGTGTGGTTCGATCTAACAGACAAGCTACTGCATCTGAAATTGCTGAAAAGGTTAATGCTGGTTCTGATAGAAAGTTGTCGGCACACACAGTGCAATATTGTGTGTTGTGTATGGGGCTGTCTAGCCACAGGCCAGTCAGGGTGTCCATGCTGACCACTGTCCACTGCTGAAAGTGCCTACAATGGGCATGTGATCATCACAACTGGACAAGGGAGCAATGGAAGAAGGTGGCCTGGTCTGATGAATAACTATTTCTTTTAAGTGGATGTCCAGGTGTGTGTGTGTCACATACCTGGAGAACACATGGCACCAGGATGCACTATGGCAAGAAGGCAAGCCGGAGGAAGAAGTGTGATGCTTTGGTCAATGTTCTGCTGGGAAACCTTGGGTCCTGCCATTCATGTGGATGTTGCTTTGACACGTATCACATAACAAAGCCTTGTTGCAGACCATGAAAACCTTTTCATGGAAACCGTATTCCCTGATGGCATTGGCCTCTTTCAACAGGATGCGCCCTGTCTTAACGGAAAAATGGTTCAGGAATGCTTTTAAGAACACAACTAGAAGTTCAACGTGTTGACTTGGCGTCCACATTTCTCAGTTCTCCATCCAATTGAGCATCTGCGAGATGTGATCCACAAACAAGTCGAATCCATGGAGGCCCTACGTTGCTTACAGGACTTAAAGGATCTGCTGCTAACGTCTTGATGCCAGATACCACAGCACTTCAGAGGTCTAGTGGAGTCCATGCCTCGAAGGGTCAGGGCTGTTTTGGTAGCAAACTGGGGAACTACACAATATTAGGCAGGTGGTCATAGTGTTATGGCTGATCGATCTATTTGTAACTTCTAACATTATATTCATTAATCACTCAATAAACGGCACATGATGATAGAAAATATAACATATTTGCTTGTGATTTTGCTTGTGACTGTCTTTTTAAACAGTTATAAATGCAACAATAATGTGTCTGTCACTAACAGTAATGGGTCTCTACAATTCATGTAAAAGTCAAGACAAGTCAACTACAACAGCAGAATTAATGTAACAAAACATTTAGTGGGACAAAATGTTATCCAGGAAAAGTTAAAATAATTATGCAGTTATAACTGTGTACATGGACTGACACAGGTATTGCTTACTAATACTGTATTAAAATGTAGGACATCATAAACATCTGCACATTTTTATCTAAAATATATCAACTGTAAATTAGCCCATTAATCTTATTGAGAAGCAGTCAGGTAACCAGTCACAATTTCTGAATTGATGGGTGTAATCTGGAAGGAGCCAGTACCCAGAGACTGACTCTCCGGCAGACCCTGTGCTTCTTAGATACTTTGGTGTGTTGCTGTTTGGGTATTGGGACTGAACTAACTAACTCAACCTACAATTTCCCATCAAATTTTCCAATAACCATAGCATTATGTTGAATACTATTTTTGCCACTGACATTCAAGTTTTTCACATTCATTTGGGAATTTCAAACCGTATCCCTGTCTTTAGTAACGGCAACCGCTAAAGAAATAAGCAATTCAGGAAGTAAGACAAGTAAATACCTGTGGAGACTCCGGTCCACATAGATGACAAACATGACGAAGGTGTTGCCCATCTAAATCCAGACACACACATTTAAAATACTTGATGTAATGCAAATCCTAAAATAAATGTATTAGGATTTTCAAGAATCAGGTCCGGCACTAGCTTTTTTCTGACACTGATTTTGTTTTGGCAGTTCCCAGGGTCACAGTAGCTTGGTACATTTGCCCGTTACCTAAGGATTTATGACAGGTAAATGCAACAGCCAACCTAGACACTTTGCTGAAACGACAGTACAGTATATTAGGTTATATTCGGTTATGGTACCATTCATATGTACAAAATGTGCCTTCATTTAATAAACTAAGACATTCCCTAGCTAATTCATTGAAAATGTGAACCCCTAGACCAGAGCTAGTTACTGACCACTGGACCAAATCTATGGACTAACCAGAGAGATGATATAAACAAAACAGAGGAAGACATAGTAGTACTGCATGTTGGGGATCCCTGTAAAACCACTGATGTAGAAGTACGGGGGTCGGATGATGGTGGTGGTGTTCTCTGTTAGGCTGAGGTTGGAGGTCCAAAAACTCATCCTGACTGGAGGTGTTATCAGTTCCACCAGGCTAGAAAAAAACAGCGAAAATACATGATCCAATAATACATTACTACAAATTAATAAATTAAAATATTAATTCATTACCTAGTGCTTTTTCTTTTTTTGCAATTATTAAACAAAAAAAAAAAATGTATGTGTATGTATGAATGCTGCCTACTATATACTCTATCACATTCAATGTAGTTGCCCTGAGAAACCCTGAATGTTTCACATTCAATACCCCCTGCTAAAAAGAAGTACACAGCTTCACTAAAAAGGGAAAACTATATTTAAAGGAAATTATTAAAAAAGGATACATACATAAGGGTAATTTATAAATAGACACTTACATGATCATGTAAAAAAAGCAGTTTGAATATAACATGAATACATCAAGAAATCTCAGTGTAAAGCTGATGTGGCATTAGAACTACATATTGTTTCTTACCTGGTCTTACCACAGTCTTCTGTAGCGTGTTGGACTGGAGACCAACTTGTGGTCCAGGATCTGACACCTTCTCGTCTCTTCTACCTGCACCCCAGTGGTGTGTCGTAGTAGGATGTAACCATTTCAGGCCACCTTATTCGTTCACAACACAACGCAGTACTTGATCCTCCTCTTTAGTGTAACCCTTGGGGTCTCAACAGATCACACAGGTCAACTATTCTTCAGTAAGATGTGCTTACGATGATGTAATATGTTTGCATGTAGAAATGTCAAGACAATTGTTGCGGGTTCACAAGCAATATGTGAGGACTTATGTCCCTTACCATTACCGGTAATGATATAATAAATGGTAATCATTGGTCAGACTGTATCTGAAGCATTTTTTTAAAAGTAACCTATTGTTTTGCGTATTGTACCGCTTGTATAACCTACTACCAATATTGCCTGTATAACCAAATTACCTTGCCAAGATTTCTAGCAAATCCAAAAAGGTATGGTTCTATTTTTAATTTCCAGTGGATGTTTGGGAACGGATCTGTTAGTCATGGGGTTTGTAGTTTTTTTTGTTTTTTACATGTTTTTATTTATTTAAAAAGGTAGGAAATTAAAGGTTCAGTTTGGAACAGATCCACATTTTTGGACCATTTAACTACTTTATGTACGTACCCAATTATAAACCAGTTGGTTGAACATATATATAAGAATACATTAAGTGGGGGGGGGCTCCCCAATTAATAAGGCATGTAACATCTAATAACGAGAAACAACAACGTGAATATAACATATTTTCATTATAAGACTGGCAGGTAATGGTTGCCTTGTTACAGACCTGTATGTAAAGGCTGTGACACAATGCTTGGCCACCTGTGATGCCAAGTTGAGGCAAGCTGCAGGAATTTCTGCAGGAACTGTGCAAAAAATATTACATGTTACAAAAACAACACATATTTTCCACAAGTCTCTGCTGTGGGGTAGGATGACATTTCGGCAGAAAATGACTACCAAATCTTTATATAATTTGCGAGATTCAATATGACAAACACATTTGAAAATGTGATTCAGTCTGATGAGGCCAAGCTCGAATGTTTTGGACTGAATTCCAAAATATACTGTGATGTGCGAGGAGGATACTGAAGGAAAAATAAAAGAAACAAAAGTAAATCTTCAGTTTGGTCCTTTATTCAGAAGAAGCACGACAAACAGCACAGCACTTTCCATGACAATAACCTGCGACGGGCATAAACACACACTGAACTTAGATAGGTGAGCTAATAACTAATGATGTGCAGTTGCGTGTGGGGGCCGCTGCTGCCACCTCCTGCCGGTAGTTAGTACGCCGGAGAGGACGAGGCTAAGCAGCGCTACGCGGAGCAGCCGTCACATATACGTCTGTCCAAAAGCCAACATGGCTCATCATCCAATGTAGACAGCACCTAACGTAAAGCATAGTGGTGTGAGCATGCTATGGGGCTGCCTTTTTATTCACAGTTTGTTTATTAATTATCCTGTTATAAATGGTCAAGAAAATAAATCAGTGGAATGTATTAACATCAGATGTAAAGACAAAGAGTGTCTTTAAAACATTGTTCTCGCAGAAACAGCTACCAGAGTATCTTGCTCCTTCTAACAGGATTTGCATGCCTCTTAGTTTGTAAGAAGATAATCCCTTCCAGGCTAGACTTTCAAAACTAGCTACTAATAAGTAAAAACTTGCTAGCTGCACCTAATGTTAGTGCTATCTGAAATTAATCTGTAAAAGAACAGATGTCTGAAATGCGTTCAATCAGCTGTAGAGCAGCAACTAATATCAAGGGCAAAATTCTGGCCTTAAGATACTTTGTTTGTGATTTGAATTACGGTAGTTAACTGCTACTAACTAATGAACATTAGCTAGCTAACATTGGTAAGTTCCCTACAAAACATGCATCTCTGTAGCAAGTATTTTTGGACTTTGGGAGCCATACCACCCCAAATGAATTAGATAATGTTCTAGTCGATTGCCTTAAAAAAAAGACCTATAATAAAGTCATAAAAGAACCAACTTTCATGACTGTTTTTGTGATAAAGAAGTATGTGCACCAATGATTCCATCACAAAAGAATAAGAGTTCTAGTGATTGTTGGAAACTCATATTGCCATGATATACATGTTATTTACAAGTGTATGTAAACTTCTGACCACAACTTGACATACAGTGGAGGAAACAATTATTTGATCCCCTGAAGATTTTGTAAGTTTGCGCACTGACAAAGAAATTATCAGTCTAAATTTGGTTGGTAGGTCTATTGGAACAGTGAGAGACAGAATAACAAAAACAAAATCCAGAAAAACTCATTTCAAATAATTCATAAATGTATTTGCATTTTACATAATATGTTTCTTGTAGTTGGCCATCACGTTTGCACACATCTCAGGAGGGACTTTGTCCCACTCCTCTTTTTAGATCCTCTACAAATCATCAAGGTTTGACATTTGGCAACTCGAACCTTTAGCTCCCTCCACAGATTTACGATGGGATTAAGGTCTGGAGACTGGCTTGGTCACCACAAGTCTATAATGTGCTTATTCTTGAGACACTCTTTTGTTGCCTTGGCCGTGTATTTTGGGTCATTGTAATGCTGGAATACCCATCCATGACCCATTTTCAATGCCCTGGCTGAGGCAAAGGGGTTCTCACTCAATATTTGACCGTACATGCCCCATCCATCGTCCCTTTGATGCAGTGCAGTTGTCCCCTTAGCAGATAAACACCCCCAAAGGATAATGTTTCCACCTCCACGTTGACGGTGTTCTTGGGGTCATAGCCAGAGTTCCTCCTCCTTCAAATCATGCAAGTTGAGTTGATGCCAAAAAGATAGATTTTGGTCTCATCTGACCACAACACTTTCACCATGTTCACCATGTTCATTGGCAACTTCAGACTGGCCTGTACATGTGCTTTCATAAGTAGGGGGACCTTGCAGGTGCTGCAGAATTTCAGTCCTTCACTGCGTACTGTGTTACCAATTCTTTCTTTGTGACTATGGTCCCAGCTGCCTTGAGATCATTGACACAATCCTCCCGGGTAGTTCTGGGCTGATTCCTCACCGTTCTCATAATCATTAAAAATCTACGAGGTGAGATCAGGCGTGGAGTCCCAGACAGAGGGAGATTGACAGTTATTTTGTGTTTCCTCCAATTGCGAATAATCACATCAATTGTTGTAAACTTCTCACCAAGCTGCTTGGCGATGGTCTTGTAGCCCATTCCAGCTTGGTGTAGGTCTACAATCTTGATCCTGACATCCTTGGACAGCTCTTTGGTCTTGGCCATGTTGGAGAGTTTGGAATCTGATTGGTTGATTGTTTCTGTGGACAGGTGTCTTTTATATAGTTAACAAGTAGAGATTAAGACTTTAAAAAGTGCTCCAAATCTCTGTATGTTACCTGTTTTGCTTAAACTGTAGCTGTGTTTATACATCAAAAAACATAATATATAAAAAAGTGATAGAATATAGTGAATCTCAGTTGACTTTTGAACACACACGCTGTTCATGTTACATTCAGTGGACCCACAGTTCTCCGGGCTATTCTTTTGAGGAGCTTCTTAGCTGATTCCTTGAACTCCTCCGTCTTCAGAACGTATATGATGGGGTTCAGCATGGGAGGCAGTACAGAGGTCAGAGAGAGGTTGAGAATCCGTATGTTGGAGGGGATGTAGGAGACGAAAAGGTAGGTGATATTCATGGGCAGGTAGTAAATGGCCACTAGTATCAAGTGTGAGGTGCAGGTCTTTATGGCCCTGTGCCTGAGAAATGTTGAGAGAGAGGGTGGAAAGAGATGTAACAAATGTGTCAGAATAGTTAAGTTACATCAATTTTTCCTAACATTTTTATCGGAAATAAAGTAGTCTCTTCCTTTAATTAATACTGCAATGGGGCCAATAGAAGCAGCACTCAGTAGCGATGTGTTTGTGCCGAGCAGATACTGGATAGAAAAGATGGTATGTAAGAAGGACACAGGACCATTGCAAATCATTAAGAATAATGAACAATATTTGCAGGAATTGAGAACTACATAAGAATACTTGAAAATAGTTTTGAGACTGTGGCAATTTTGTAAATGATTTACATTTTGTCATGTCACTCTGGGATTGTTCTGGGATTGGTAGAATTGCTCTAAAAGAGCATTGCTGAGGTCAAACAAAGTTCCCACAAAGTTGAGGTATTTACATTTCCCTTCAGTGGAACTAATGGGCCTAGGTCAACTCCAGAAAAACAACCCCATAGCATTATCCCTCCTTCACCAAACTTTACAGTTGGTAAAATGCAATCAGGCAGGAAACGTTCTCCTGGCATTCACCAAATACAGACTCATCCATCAGACTGCCAGATAGAGAAGCGTGATGTGTCACACTACAGAACACATTTCCACGGCTCCTGTTCACCATGGTCAAATTCAGTGTGCTCTTTAGGACAACCCATTCTTTTACAAATGTTTGTAAAGGCAGACTGCATGGCTAGTTGCTTGATTTCTTACACCTGTGGCATTGGGACTGAATGAAACACCCTGAATTAAATGATTAAGAGGTGTGGCCCAATACTTTTGTCCATGTATTGTAAAAAAACATATTTGTCTATTCCTTGGAGTACCGTTAAGAAAGCGCCAAATCAACCGTACAGTGGTTAAAGGACAATAAAGTGAATGTCCTTGAATGGCCAAATCAGAGCCTAAATCCTTTAGACAATATGTGGAATGATTTGAAGATTGCAGTCCATGAGCGATTACCAAGCAATTTTACTGAGCTTAAATACATCTGCAAGGAAGAATTAGTTAATAGTATAAGGGCAGGTGTGCAAAGTTATTATAGTTATTATAGTATGTACTAAAAGAGACTCAAGATTGTAATTCAAGCAAAAGGTGGTTCCACTAAGAAATAGCACAGGGGTGTTCAGATCCCAATATGGGAATGATACAGTTTTATTGTAAATTAATTTTAACGTTAAAAAAGTATTAATGTTTGGAAATAAGGCCGGACCATTTGTTTGCATTTCAGTCTAGAAGGCAACAAAAGCTGAACGATCTGAAAGGGGGCGATGACTTACTATAATCACTGTACTGTACCGATACCCTACTGTTCAAAAGTTTGGCCTTGCATACAAACCCCCCCCCCAAAAAAGAAAAAAATAATTTTTGCACTCAGGCCTTGACAACACAACCGTTTTTAGCTGTAATAACATGATTTCAATATGATTTTCTAATGATCAATTAGACTTTTAAAATGATATACCTGGATTTGCAAACACAATGTGACATTGGAACACAGGACTGATGGTTGTTGATAACGGGCCTTCATACGCCCAGTTAGCTATTCCATCAAAAACTATTAACACTGAATAAAGTCATCATAATGTTTAACATCAACTAATGATTTTCTCATTACGAACATGATCCGGACTAGAAGAGGGTCACAAGGGAATAGCATTTTCTAAATACAGGTACACAGCACTGATCAGTACTCCTTCTCACCTGTCCTGGGGAAGTGTGATGGTGAAGAGGGCATGGATGATACAGATGTATGATGCTATGATGAAGATCATGGGAATATAAAGGACTAAACAGGGGATGAGGTTTGACATCACACGGTTAGGAAGCACATCAGAACAGGGTGCTGCCAGACTGTACAGAGGAAAATGGTCACAGAAGAAGCTGTTGATCACCACAGACCTACAATACAAGACAATACAATGGTACGGTCTACTGAGGCCCAAGTTGACATGTAGACACATTGTCCCCTGAAAATAGTTATTTGAGGCATGCAAATGTATGTTTAGTGAACAGAATGGTAATAAACAACATTGTGAATAAAATTATTATTATTTTGGGGGAACAAAATAATACTTTTTCTACACCTGAGATGTTTTGTTACCGTCCGTGTGTTACAACGAATAGAAATGTCTAACGCAAATTTTTTTCTTCCCAGATTTAAAGCGGTAACCTTTCGGCTACAGGTCTACCCGCTGGGACACTTACCCACAGAAGGAGAGGCGGGTGATGAATCCAATAGAGATCAAAATGAGCAATGCAGACAACATCCAGGCAGCACCGGTCAGCTGAAAGATGGACCTGTTAGTTAATAACATGGGGTACCTGTAGTGGAAATAATATGTAAAATGTTTAACAGATTTCGTATTCAAAGTGAATTACAGTTGTAGAAGTGCTCATATGATTGGATTAAGGCCTTAGTTAATGTAATGTCATTATTTTATTTGATTTATTATCTGAGACCTGAGTGGGAGGCAGATGGCCACCAGCCTGTCATAGGAGAGGATGACGAGGTTGAAGGACTGCATGATGTGGAAGATGACGACGAAGAATTGATTTGTGAGACATTGATCGTAGGAGATGAACTGTCTACTGAACAGGAACATATCCAGGAGCTTGGGAACTAAGGCTGTGGTCCCACATACATCTGTGAGGGCCAAGTTGAACACTGCAATGTACTTGGGGCTGTAAGGAAAACATATGACTTGGTTATCACTTTGGGGAAATGTTGAATCAGTTTTGTTAGAATTAATAAATATAGGTTTATCTTACAATGACAGATGCAGGACATTATTCCAAACACAGAAACACAAATCATTGAATTTGGGGAAAGTAAATTGTATATTAGGGATTAAAATATGTTGTTTCGCTATGAGGCAGATGTACTTTTTGCAGAGTGGGTTGAGACTCAACAGAGTTCTTTAATTTATTTTTGTTTCATTAACATAGTATATCATGCAGTCAAATGTCTAAACCTATATTGTTGTGATACAGTCTATTTTTTAAATACGCATATCATTGTAATTTAAACATTTTGGGTGTATTAGCCCTTAAACAGTATTCAACGAAAAAGAAGAAAACCATGAATATCTGTAGGTTTTTCATTTGCAATCTATAAAGTAAAAGCTCCAAGCAACTAGCTTGATCTACTAGTATTTTTTTATTTTGATTTTGACGTCTCATTGAGAAGCAATCAGATAACCAGTCACAATCACTGAACTGAAAGGGGGAATCTAAAGTAAACAAGCAGCCAGAGATCTGCTCTCCAGCTGACTTTGTGCTTCTACCATAACTCCTTCTGTGCTCCTGTTTCTCAGGTTGGGTACTGGAACCGAACTAAATGCAGAATTTCTGTATAAATGGATTAATTAACATAGAATAATGCTATACAGTACTCCCGATTCACATTCTCAAAATAAAAGGAAATTAGAAGCCTCAGACCTTGTCATTGGAAATGGCATATTTTTAACAAGTAACTGCTTAGGGTATAAGAGAATTGATTACCTGTGGAGGATGCGGTCCATGGAAATCACAAACATGACGAAGGTATTGCCCATCTGAAACCAATACACACATACATTTAAACACTTCATGTACTGTTGAAACCCACAAAAGATATTATGTTTTTCAAGAAGCAGTTCCCCAAAATAACCCTATAGTACATCTTTATACATATATATATATATATTTATATATATGTATGTATATGTACTCTGATACACTTAGGCGTTGTTGTTATAACAAAGTAAAACATTTTTAAATGTATGAACTGGACCTAGCATTGCACTAACCACAGTGATGAAGTATACGAGGGAAAGGAAGACATAGTAGTACTTCATGTTGGGGATCCCTGTAAAACCACTGATGTAGAAGTAAGGGGGTCGAATGACGGGGGTGATGTTCTCTGTCTGGTTAAGGTCCGAGGTCAGGGACATCATCCTGACGGGTGTTGTTATCAGTTCCTTCTGGCTGGTAACAAAATACACAAATCCATCAAAACGTCACAAATACACATTAATACATGAATGCAATACCTGAAGCTACATCTCTAGTTGTGTAAAGTGGAATGTATACATCAATTATGTCAAGGCAAGTAATCAAATTCAATATTAAATTATATAAAAAAAAAAAAAAATGCACATTTAACGGTGTTAAATGTGTCTTACCTGGTCTTACCACAGTCTATCTTCAGCAGTGTGATGATGTGTGTTGGACTGGAGACCAACTTGTGGCTCTGGCTCTGACACCACCTCCTCTACTATACCTGCAACCCAGTGGTGTGTCCATAGTAGGATGTTACTGGCAAAAAAAAGTGGAGAAAAAAAATTCTTATTAACTCATTGCTGGCACTTTTGTTCTTCCCAATGTACTGTAACTGCCCTTGATTGACATGAAGACTTAAGTTTTTGAATGTATGGAAACATTGGTCTTTTAATGGAAAATACATGTAAAGAAATAAAATACATCAATGTTGTTGCTTGCATTACAGTAGCATTAAACTTGTGTGTGCCCTGGGAGCTCCAAGTTAACACTGACTAAAGAAATGGCATGTTGGAGGAGAGTACATTTCTTTGCTAAAAACCATAATTGCACTTGCATGTTGCCAAATCACAAGACAATTATATGATAGATTGTAGAGCTTAATTCACAATCTTGTTAAACTCCAATTGATTGGCTAACGTTTTGAATAATTATTATTACGCTTTTGTAAGGATTGTGCGTGAACAGAGCGATGGTGAGGATCCAAACACACGACTTGAGGGAAACAACTCCTGAAGAGAATCGATGTAATGATCCTTAGTGGTAACCGAGTAGTTGGAGGTTGAACTAAAATTACAGATGAGGGTAAACGTCAAGGAGTGTAGGAGCATGTATGTATATATGTATATAGATATATATAATAAAAATTATATACATAGGTCGTGAGTGAAAAAAGGCTGGAAGACCAAAAGCTGCGTTGAAACGTAGGAGTCAAGAACTAATACAAACCGTGAAAAAACTAGCGTTGTATTTTGTTTGAACTGACACTGGGCAAAGGGAAAAGGGTGACTAAGTATGGACAGTGATCAGTGTGATGAGGGACAGGTGTGTGCAGGTGGCCAGGTGCTTGATGAACGGCGTGATTTGTGACAGGGAGGAGCAAATCGCTCACAGGCCACCAGACGGCGCGATCGGACCAGAAACAGTCAGGTAGGGTGGAACCCTGACAGCTTTGCGAATAGCTTGGTTGTACGAAAGATATGCATTCAGAACTGACCCGCCAAGTTCTCACTCAGATTTCATGTTAACATGTTAGCATGCAGATGACCTACCACACAAGGCAATAGAGGGAAATGAGACTATAAGGCCACTAGGTCCAACATCCATCCCACCAACTGTAGAAACCGAATGTTTCCCTCAGGTTGCAAATCAGAGAATGTCCACGCCGTCAAGTCTTCCCAAATCATACACCTTTATTACAAACGCATTCGGAGATCTTTCCGGAGATCTGTCTCGCAGGACAGCCAAAAAGATCTAAAGTCTGTTCACATCAGACACAGTTTAAATAGCCACACACACAATCGATGCATCGTAGTTGCTGCGCGTGCTTCCTGGATGGGCGTGTCCCATCTTGCAGACCCCGTCTCTGGGCGTAGGGTCATCTGGTGACCGTCTCGGAGGCAGATTAGGGGAGGCAGTTGAGGGGCCAGTTTGACAATAGTATATCGAACAGGAAACATCTGCTGGCTTGTGTCTGCTTCTCCTCTCTTGGGTTCCCTCATCAGTATCCGTGGGTGGGGGTCAGGCTAGAAGTTAATCTATAGGTTTCCATGTACAGTGTCCATTGTCTTATTCTCCTAACTCCCTGACCCCCCTCCCTCTTATGGAATGTCCCAAGTAACCTATGAACCCTGCGCCTTACTCCTTAGAAGTCTACTCCCCAAAGACATGATTCCAGTCCAACACCTAACATCTTTAATAACAAATTCCACACAACACTGGTGTCTTTTCATTGTATTTATGTGTAATGATGTGCGTGTATTGATGTGCAATTATTTGAAATCAAGTTTTGTTGCATGGGTTAATTTCTTTATCTTTAGCCTCATGAGATGATTGGTGCTACATTGACTGCTGTACTGCAGGGGTTACGAACAGTTTTGCATTCTTTGCAAATTTGGTCAATAAATACAAAAAAAGACGTTGTTGCTGTATACATTTCTTTAAAAGAGTTTACCACTGCAACTATTGAAACGAAATGTGTTTATTTGGCGAACTGAATAAAAAAAATTATGTTTGATCTTTGTGTTTTTAAGATAAATTAGTCAGTCAATGTACATCAAAAATAAATAATAAAAACAATTCTAATATAGTTAATCATGTTGAAAAATATGCTGGAAAATATGTCATTAGCATTTTGTAAAAATTACAGTATGAATAGTAGAACATTGTAAGTAATTTGTATGATGTCATAACATTTACATACTAGACAGATTTGATTTGTAATATCAATGCATGAAATAAACCGAAATTGTTTTGAAAGAACAAGTGAACTTAACAGCCCCCACCCTCCGAAAACAATTGAGACATTAAACAGTGACAGGGTATCTCAACAGCAATGAAAGAGACTCATCAACAATTAATGGAACTGTTTTGTTTTTTGGTGCCAGAACCCGTTCCTCAGTGTAAAGTGGCAACTATGTCTTTACACAGCGGAATTGGTTGATGCATGATTGTGTTATATAAATAATTATAAACATAGTACATTTCTTCTTCACTGAGTGCCCCTTTATGGTTAAGGATCCATTGAAATAGTCAAATTAAAAAAATCGGATTTGGTCATTTACTTTCTCATTGATCTATACGCTACCGCTTAAACAGTTGCATTGTATATACAGTATGACTCAATAGCGTAATATATAAGACAGATAGAAATAGTGAGTATAAATATACTTGACAACACCTCATGTTAACCTCAGTGGACCCACAGTTCTCTGGGCTACTCTTTTGAAAAGCTTCTTGACCGATTTCTTGAACTCCTCCGTCTTCAGGACATATATGATGGGGTTCAGCATGGGAGGCAGTACGGAGGTCAGGCAGAGGTTGAGAATCCGTATGTTGGAGGGGATGTAGGAGACGAAGATGTAGGTGATATTAATGGGCAGGTAGTAAATGGCCACTAGTATCAGGTGAGAGGTGCAGGTCTTTATGGCCCTGTGTCTAAGAGAGCAATGTAGAGAGAGAAGATGGAAAGAGATTTATAAGATATACACTGGCATTTTTATCTGAAACTAAATGATCCATCCCTGCAGACTTTCTCTGCTGTTGTGTACAGAAAGTAACCTACAAAATCCCTAATATATTTTTTTTCTCTACAGTAAAAATTTTAAATACCCTATCTAGATAAGTGAACCCCCCAATCCCCCCAAAAAAGCTGTTCTTCATAGAGGACTCCACTGCGTAGTAATTCAATTGAAAGCAAATAATCCACTTTGGGTGGAAAGGGACGTCTAGGCGTGGAAGTAACAAACGCATTCCTTTTAAAAGGCACCATGATGTCTCGTTTGATCTTTCCCCAAAACCACATTGTAGACTCCAAGGCCAAGTGGCATGAAAATCACCTGAAACATATCGCCAATGCAACCCAACAGTGGCTGAAAGAGAAGAATGTGAATGTCCTTGGCTTAGTCAGAACCACCTACATCCCATCAATAATCTGTGGAGTGACTTGAAGTGTGCAGTCCATGAGCGGTCACCATGCCGTTTTATCTTGAATAAATGTGCATCAAAGAATGGGCAAATATTGCACAGCCTAAATGTGCAAAGTAAGTAGAGACTTATTCAAAGAAACTAATGACAATAAATCAAGCAAGGGTGGGTCCACCAAGTATTAACTCCGAGGGGTGTTCACATGTCTAAACAGGGTGTTTAACGGTTTAAATGTTTTTATTTCAGGCAACAGAAGATGAACATTTTGAAAGTGGATAGTGATTTCCTATACCCACTAAGAGATTATGTGCAGGAGAAACACAACACATATGCTGACTAACTCTGAACAAAGTACATGAGATAGGATGCAATTCTGAGCCCACACATCCTGTCCATGTGACTTTCAGGATTAGACACATGGACCATAGTTGGCAACCATAGGTTGGAACATACCATAGTAAGAAACCATGTCTTTTCCTAATAATATAGGTGTTTTGTAGTTCCATGCTCTTGTTAATGAACAGAAAACAGTGGAACAGTACTTTGCTGTCTTATGCTATATAAGGTACCATATAGCATCAGGAACATCTGTAATATATTAAAGTGTATGGAGCCTAGAACTAGACTAAAGACTACATAGCCGAGGAGGTTAAAATAAACCTGCTGCTACAGACAAAGACAAACATGTAGGAACTATGAAAGATTCATCTTGGACTTTACCAATAACACAATTATTGATAAAAAAACTAAGATTGCCCAAAACAATATTAGAAAACGTAATCATCAATATATACACACACATATATATATATATATATATATATATATAAGTAGAGATATACTGTATATACATGTAGAGAGAGACAGTATACTGTATATAGACACGTATGTGTGATTCTTTGCCGTGCTAATCTAATGAAGTAAACATTATTCCACAAATAGACAACAAATATCTACTATTTAAAAATTGCTTATTCTATGTAGATATTTTTGTAGTTTTACCTATGAAGATACTATATGGTTTAACGTCAACATTATTTGTCATTTTAATTTGTTTTTTGAACTTGAGGTGGGCTAGAAGTGTGGCGTAAGGTAATCACTGCAAAAAATGGTTTGAAATGCATGATGTTTATGCTTTTAATCGAGTCACCTAAAAGGGAAGAGAATTGCATTTACTCAGACGTGAAGACAATGTACAAGTTAATACAGGCAGCTAGCACTCATCAGTACTACTTCTCACCTGTCCTGGGGAAGTGTGATGGTGAAAAGGGCATGGGTGATACATATGTAAGATACTATGATGAAGATCATGGGAATATAAAGTACTAAAAAGGGGATGAGGTTTGACATCACACGGTTAGGAAGCACATCAGAACAGGGGGCCGCCAGGCGATACAGAGGAAAATGGTCACAGAAGTAGCTGTTGATCACCACAGACCTACAATACAAGACAATAAACATTGTACTGTCCACTGAGCCTAAAGTTGGCATGTAGAAGTAATGTTCCCAGAGAATCCTTTTTATAAATGAAAATCTATTTTTAGAAAACTATATAATAAAAAGTATATATATATATATAATGCAATTAGTAATTGCTTTGATCATTGCATTGTTAATAATTGCTATATTATAATGTTAATAGCCTTCTGTTTTCTTCGTGTTAAAATTAACAAGCATCTTATGCACTTTTTTTTATACCAGTCAACAGCCCTTAATTAGCTGCTGGGATCCTTACCCACAGAATGAGAGGCCGGAGATGAAGCTCACAGGGAACAACACAATTAACACAGCCAACGCCCAGGCAGCACCTGTCAGCTGAAACATGGACCTGTGACTCACTAGCGTGTGGTACCTGTGTGAACAGTAGAAATAAGATGGAAATGTTTAGCATATGCTCTTATACAGAGTGAAATTACATAGTATGTCAACACATTCTCAAATGATCGAATGTTAGTTAGTTATCCAAACTTAATTTAGATTTAAGTTTTTCCATGTGGTAGAAAAAGGTGTTTTTAAATATTCAGTAAATATGTTTATTTCAAAAATACAATACTTTTTTATATTGAATTCAATGAAGTGTAGTAATTTAACTGGATTCATTATCTGAGACCTGAGGGGGAAGCAGATGGCCACCAGTCTGTCATAGGAGAGGATGATGAGATTAAAGGACTGCATGAAGAGGAAGAAGAGCATGAAGAATTGATTCGCAAGGCACTGGTTGTAGGAGATAAACTGTCTCCCAAACAAGAACATATCCAGGAGCTTGGGGACCAAGGCTGTGGTCTCACACACATCTGTGAAGGCCAGGCTGAACACTGCAATATACTTGGGACTGTAAGGAAAACACATGAGATGATTATCATTTTAGAATGAATACCTACAGGTTCATCACACATTGACAGACACAGGACATACATTTGACCCAAGACACAGAAACCATTACATTTGGGGAAAGTCTATAATATTTTCTTAAGTGACATGTACATAACCATAGTTTAACTTCTATGTGGTCTGTCGGTGAAACCTAAAAATGGGGGAATGGAGTTGGGTGTTTTGTAAAACCACACTGACAAAACATGTTCATTATTTTATTGAACACATTTCATAATGCCTCTAAACCAATTACTACAAGATATACAATATGTATACATAAAGATATACATTTCTTTAGCATTTCCTAAAATGCTCCTGCTGAGATGGAGCTATTGATTTTAAATTTAATTGACTTGATGTTATAAAGTGAAAAGATTACCTGTGGAGGATGCGTTCCATGGAGATAACAAACATGACGAAAGTATTGCCCATCTAGAAAATTACACATATACATTTATATACTTCATATACTGTTGATCCCGAAACAGTATTAACCCCTGGAACAGAGTAATTGACTTACCAGAGAGATGATGTATACAAAACAGAGGAAGACATAGTAGTATTCCATGTGGGGGATCCCTGTAAAACCACTGATGTAGAAGTAAGGGGGTCGGATGATGGTGGTGGTGTTCTCTTTCAGGCTAAGGTCAGAGGTCAGTAAAATCATCCTGACGTGTGGTGTTATCAGTTCTCTCTGGCTGGTAATAATGATAAAAAAACATGAATCCATTAATGCCAACATTGATATATTACTTAATGCTAAACCCCTACTTTTGGAATAATGATCATTATTTGTATAATGCATATACTCAATAATGCCCAGTTAATTATTTTACTTAAATATATAATTTTACTCAAAAAATGATATATTATTAATATTACATTTTATGAAGTTGATATTTGGTTTAAAATATCTCAATTGCAATTTGAGAGCAATTTATAAAGGAGAATTAATTCATAAAATGGATACATAAAAAGGTACCTGCAATATAATTTTTATAATAACTGTCTGAACATCAAAATCAATCAATCATGAAACATTTATTTTACATATACACTGTCACAACGTGCTTTTCAGATATAATTGCTTTCTTGCTCCCTACTTCATGCAAACTGCTACCCGGTGAATCCACGATACTGTAGAAAGTCTTACATGGTAGAACTACACACAGTGTTGAATGTGTCTTACCTGGTCTTACCACAGTCTTCAGTACGATGGGATGATGCGTGTTGGACTGGAGACCAACATGTGTTGCTGGATCCACCTCCTCTCTTATACCTGCAACCCGACAATGGTATTGTGAGAGGATTTTCCTTCTGGGGGGGGGGCCGTATATGCGTGTGTCACGTCATTCCTAATTTATTCGTAGATACACACATTAAGTGATGTGGTTTCACAGGGCAGAATGTGATTGCGAATAAAAATACATCACTGTGTACTTTAGGTCATGTGATAGCAAGATGTCATGAATTCGACAAGCTCATTACTATATGTGAAATTTCTTCTGAATTGACCAGTCTGTTGTAGATTTATTACAGACTTTTACTGTTTGGCCTTACCCATAACAAAAATCACAAATGAAATGGTTGATTGACAACTTTTTTCCCAATGTTCCAAATCCAATGTTCCAGCCAGTGAGGACTAGGCGGTATTTAATAGATTTAAAAGTTCGTTTGTCTCTTTAAAAATATTTTGTGTCCCCCGGTCCCTCACATGCAGATTCCTCATACTTGATATTCTGTAGCCTTTCCTGTTACAAGCCTGAAGTCCTTTCTCACTCAGTGATTTCAATCCAGTCCCTTAGGCAAAAATCAGCCCCAAATCATGATGCTCCCTCCACTATTGCTCACAAATGGTTTTTAGCGTTAGTGTTTACTCCACCAATTCTCTTCCAAACATAAAATCAGCCTCAAAACATTTTATTTTTGTCTGAGTTTATAGGGGCAACTACTTTTATGCACAGAGAATTCTGTAATTCAGTCATTACCCTGGAATTTGCTGTTGTGTATTCATTGTACATCTGATAACATTCAAATAAAATAAAAAAATGGATAGTTTCTGCTGTTTAGATTAACTACATTAATTGTCCCTAACAAAGGGCATTACATCAGGGAAAAAAATTGCCCTTCCTTTTTGAATCCTTAACTCAGCAATTGATCTGCCATTTACTTAGGAGTGGGTTTCATCTAGCTACTCCACCATAAAGACCAGATTGATGCATTGTTGCACATCTGGTATTCCTTCTGGCTGGTTCTCCAATCTCTGCAGTGAACTCAGATGCTCTGTCAGATTGGTAATGTTATACTCGCTTTTTCGGCCAAACGGCCAGGTCTAGGCAGGTTCTTGGTGCTTCTAAACCTCTTGTATTTCACAGTGATGGAGAAAACATGAACTTAATTATATGTATTTTTTAAAGGGTAATTCAACAACTCTGCATTAAAATATAATAAACTAAAACTGTATTCAAAACATAGGCAGTGATGTCAGATCATTATCTAATTATCTTAGATAATTAACTTTACCTACTTAGTCGTTGTTTGTGCAATATATGACTATATAAGGTCTTTGTGTCAATGTACAGTATATATTACAACATATTACAAAATGTTTAGTCATTAATATGATTTCAATACCATTAAGTTAAACATTATAGAAATATTTGAGTCAACTAAGCCACCAATGAAACAAGGTTGTTAAAATATTTATAAAATAATATAAGACTGAACAATCCTACCTATACAAGCTAAGATGTAACCCAGTGACAGAAATTCTCAACAGCAATGAAACAGGCTCATCGACAACTGCATGTGTTTTGTTGCAGTGTTTTCGTTCCAAAACCAGTTATTGACTTTATTAGGGCAACTACTGTACACCTTTACACTGTTGTACTGGGTGTTGCATAGTTTCGTTAATTAAGTAATTCCATATTTATTAAATTATTTTCTTTAACTAATTTGTAGGTTTGCTGCCACTGTTCTTTAATAATATATATTTTGTGCTGTAACATATGACATAGCTGTGTCCATGTATTTAGGGGTGTGGGTACCGGGAAGGGTTGGAGTTGGTAGAGGGAGGGACTTGGTACCGGGAGAGGTTGGAGTTGGTACAGGGAGGGGATGGACTTGGTAATGGGAGGGGTTGGAGTTGGTACAGGGAGGGGATGGACTTGGTAATGGGAGGGGTTGGAGTTGGTACAGGGAGGGATGGACTTGGTAATGGGAGGGGTTGGAGTTGGTACAGGGAGGGACTTGGCAAAATTGAGGTACTGGGCTCTTTGTATTATTATTATTACCATTATTGGATGGTTATATGTATTTACAATACACAACATGCTACATTATTTGTTCGTTATGGGGCCCTTCATCTGAAATTATGCTTTGGTTAAAGATTTGTTTACATTAAAGTGGTCAAAGAAAGACAATCAGATACGTTCAAATACTTTCTCATGGTGCATATGCTTCAACTTAAATAGCATTATATATACAGTATAATTCATAAGCATTACATATAAAATACATATATATATGGTAAATATATGAAAAATGACACTTGGTTAATCATGTTAACATCAGTCGACCCACAGTTCTCTGGGTGAGTCTTTTGAGGAGGTTCTTGACCGATTTCTTGAACTCCTCCGTCTTCAGAACGTATATGATGGGGTTCAGCATGGGAGGCAGCAGTGAGGTCAAGGAAAGGTTGAGAATCCGTATGTTGGAGGGGATAAAGGAGACGAAAAGGTAGGTGATATTAATGGGCAGGTAGAATATGGCCACTAATATCAGGTGAGAGGTACATGTCTTTATGGCCCTGCGTCTGAGAGATGTTGAGAGAGAGGGTGGAAAGATATATATAAAAAATGTGTCAGTACAGAAAGTTGATTTGCATAAATGTTTCCTGATAATTTTATGTCAAACTAAATAATCACGCTCATCAGTATTGTAAGGATACTGATAGAAGAACCACTTAGTAGGAGTTTTGTAACTCACAGGTTTCAAAACATAATGAAGACTATAGGCAATATCACTCAATCCTAGGAATTAGAGCGACATAAGAACCCAGGTCCTGGCTGGGAGACTCTAGGCATCTCTATGTGCCTGGGGGTCATAGTCAGGATCGGTCTGTGGACATGCCTCTAGGCATCTTTATGTGCCCGGGGGTCACAGTCAGAATCTGTCTGTGGATGTGCCTCTAGGCATCTCCGCACTGCTAGTTTTGTTTTTCCCCAATTGGAGGCAGCTGGGCATCGATGCCTCTGTTTGGGGACCCTATTTAAGTTGCCTTAAAATGCAAGGTATTGATAACGACTTATGGAAACTTAATTATTACTCATCCAAGATATTAGAGGACTTATGAACACTTAATTATCAACGATCCCAGGAATTAAGATAACACTTAAATATCACTGATCCTAGGAATTAGATCAACAAAATAACACTTAATTATCACTGATCCCAGGAACTAAAACGACATAAGACAATATAATAATTTTTCCACCCAGGAATTGAGAAAACATAAAAGCACTTAATTATTCCTCTACCCAGTAATTGAGAACAACATAAGAACACCTAATTATGACTCACCTGCCAGAGGTTAATGAAACATTTTGGCTACCAAAAACCGAGCAACATACTGAGTGACTACGCTGAACAACTTAAATAGATCGCCATATTAGATTAGGAATTGGAGACTGTGGTAAAAGTGATCTCAACATCACTTGTGTGTACTTCGGTTTTGACATCTGTACAAGTCAATAGCTATAGATAGATCATAGGGCTTTCTATGAATCTGTTAAAGAGATTTTGGTTGTATTTGTTATTTTTTTCAGTAAGTATATAGCCCATTTCTCAGTTAGTGTCACATGGTTTAACAATCTATATGATAATCAACAGGATGTTTGTCATTTTTACTTGTTTTGTTTGTCAGTGTCTTTCATTATTATGAACTTGAAAACATGAAGAAAATCCACAAGTAAATACAGGCAACTAGCACTGATCAGTACTCCTTCTCACCTGTCCTGGGGAACAGTGATGGTGAAGAGGGTGTGGAGGATACAGATGTAAGATGCTATGATGAAGATCATGGGAATATAAAAGACTATACAGGGGATGAGGTCTGACATCACGTCGTTAGGGAGCACATCAGAACAGGGGGCCGCCAGACTGTACAGAGGATAATGGTCACAGTAGTAGCTGTTGATCACCACAGACCTACAATACAAAACAAAGTTTTTTTCCATTGATTACAAGTAACAGAGACATGCAAATCTGCACTTTTATTTTTATTCAAACACCTATTCTCAGATTTAAACTGGTAACCTTTTGGTCAATATGTCAATATGTCCATGTCAATAGCCACTGAGATATTTACCCACAGAAGGAGAGGCGGGTGATGAAACTCACAGGAAAGGACACAATTAACACAGCCAATGCCCAGGCAGCACCTGTCAGCTGAAACATGGACCTGTGACTCACTAACATGTGGTACCTGTGTGGACAGTGAAGATTAGCTTTTACTTTATTAGCAGATGCTCCTATTCACACTGAGTTGCCTTAATAAATGCGTTATCATTGGTTTGAATTGAGTCCTCTGTCGATTTAATTAAAAAGGCAATACTTAACTAATCCCACAGGAGGTAATTATCAACATTGAATTCAGTTAAATGTAACTATTTGATTGGATTTATTATCTAAAACCTGAGTGGACAGCAGATGGCCGCTAGTCTGTCATAGGAGAGGATGGTGAGGTTGAAGGACTGCATGAAGAGGAAGATTGAAACGAAAACATAGTTGGCGAGGCATTGGTTGTAGGAGATGAACTGTCTGCCAAACAGGAACATATCCAGGAGCTTGGGAACCAGGGCAGTTGACTCACACACATCTGTGAGGGCCATGTTGAACACTGCAATATACTTAGGACTGTAGGGAAACCATAGAACTTGATTATCACTATGCAGACATGTTCAATCAGTGTTATTAGAATTAATTCCTATAGTTTTGTCATTCATTAAGTAGGATAGGACATTATTCCGACCACAGAAACACAAATCATTACATTTAAGGAAAGTTCATCAAATATTCTTGTGTGAAATGTGTTGTTTCAAAATGAGAAAAGTGTAAGTGTCAACATGACACTAAACATGTTTCTTTTATCTATTTAACTTTTTTTTAACTGTTTGCTAATACACTATATCATGCAGACGAACGTCAAAATCTATATTTTTATGATTCATTAGCATTATTTTATGATGCGTAATTGTATTGTTGGGTGTATTTTTCTGTGAATTACCCCTTTAACAGTAATCACAGAGAGTGTAGCAAAGCATCAAAATCTGTAGTATTTCCAGTCAGAATCCCTGAACTAAAGGTGGGAATCTGGAAGGAACCAGCAGGCAGAGAATTGTTCTCCAGCAGACCCTGCGCTTCACCCAGACCATCTTGTGTTGTTGATTGTCAAGATAGGCATCGAGACTAAACTAAGTGTAAAATGTCCATTCACATGTATGAATAAAGTAATTATTATCCACTATATTATTACTGATTCACAGTCCATGAAATTAGAAGACTCACACCCTGTCATTACGAACGACATCTTAACAAGTAACTACTCAGGATATAAAGAACAGATTACCTGTGGAGACTGTGGTCCATGGAGATGACAAACATGACGAAGGTATTGCCCATCTAGAACCAATACACACATACATTTAAATACTTCACGTACTGTTGATCCAAGAAACAGTATTAACCCCTGGAATAAAGCTATTGACTAACCAGAGAGATGATGTATACTAGGGAGAGGAAGACGTAGTAATATTCCACGTGGGGGATCCCTGTAAAACCACTGATGTAGAAGTAAGGTGGTCGGATGATGGTGGTGATGTTCTGTGTCAGGTTAAGGTCAGAGGTCAGGGACGTCATCCTGACTGGTAGTGTTATTACTTCCCTCTGGCTGGAAAGAAGCATGGAAATATATTAATCCAGAAATACTCATTACAATAATCATTACACATCAGTAAACTGATACAAAGCGTAATGCCAATTTCATAGTTGTGTAAAGTATCCAATCATGTATACATCAATAATAACAAGGCAATTATTATATTAAATAAAAAGGTATTCAAGGAAAAAATATATATTGCATATTATATATTTTCACTTTCAACAAAATTGCCCTGAGAAACATTGCATTTTTTAAATTACTTACTGGCTGCTAACAAGCTGAAAACAACGTAATTGCAATGTGAGAACAGTTTCCAAAGGTATAAATAATTTACATAAATGTATTAAAATAAATTGTAAAACTACGTACTATGTTAAATACAGAATGTCTTACCTGTCTGTAGTCTGGTAATGTGTGTTGGACTGGAGACCAACTTGTGGTGCTGGCTCTGACAATACCTCCTCTATTATACCTGCAACCCAGTGTGGTGTGTCTGTTGTAGGATGTCCCCTCTGAGCCACCATAACTAAAAAGCTTGGTGATGATAATGTTATGTTTGCAGACCGGAACACCCCACAAGATCTGCTCTGACCCAGTCATCTCGCCATCACAATTTGGCCCTTGTCAAAGTCGCTCAGACCAATATGCTTGCCCATTTTCCTGTTTCTAACGTATTAACATTCAGGAAAAATAATGCAGTTGCTGCCTAATATATCCCTCCCACTGACAGGTGCCATGATGATGAAATTATTATTAAAGATCAAAGTCTTTACTGTACATGGTGTAATTTGTTGAGACGTAACAACAGTCAATGGAAACCAAAATCACCAACAGATTGAGGGCTGGATTCAAACTTGAACCTAAAATCATATGTGAGCAGAGGACTCACTAAAGGACGTCGGGCCCTCATGACACCCTCGTGGAGTCTGTTTCTAACAGTTTGGTCAGAAGCATGTACCCAGTCCAGCAGCATCTGTGTCTGTCTTCTGTCTGTTAAACTGGGATTCATGACATGGGATCTCCTAAACTCTCCCATTCTCACACCACCATCCCTTATTTTAAGGATGGTTTCAGCCAGGTGTTAGATGGTATCATGTTTTTGCTAGATAAAGTGCTTATCTTCTTGGCCAAATAGTTTGATATTGGTCTCATTGGATCATCCATTGTAATTCCTAATATGACTCCCCCAGACAGCATTTTAAATATATTTTCCTCAAAAGTGGCTATAGTCAAGCCCCTCTTAACATAAAGGGTAGATTGATGGAGGTTTGCACAGATGGCTTCCCTACTGGCAGGCTCCCCCTTCTCCAAGGAGAAGCTCTGTTAAAATGCCAATCGGATTCTTGTTAAGCAAGGCCCGTCTTGCTTGTTTACTTAGTTTTGCCAAACAACCAGATCTAGGAAGAGTATTTGGTGCTGTTAAACTTCTTCCTAAAATTCTACTAAACTTCTTCCAGAGCCCTGCGCACCTGGATATGTTTATTGCTATGAAATAATTTTGGAACCTTCTCCAGATTTGTGCCCTAACTAAAGATGGAGGTCTAGAAAGATTGAACAACGATTTTTCTCTGACATATACTTTCATGTAAGAGATTATCAATTAAATGTCCCAAAGGTCCAAACAAGTTTTAGAGTAAATCTCTTGGATTATCAGAGGACACGGGATGTCATGAGTCTCACAACTGTTTCCTCATTGTTCTGTTCTCAGTCAGGTCTCTTGACACTTTTGTATCCACTGGAAACTGAACGCTGCTTCTTCAGTATTCTGCCCATATCAGCAGACAAGCATGGTGATGGAAGTGTTAGATGGGGATTTGTTGGGTCAACAACTGGACAGTCTACAAGAACCAGTTTTTAAAACACCGTTTACAAAATATGTTATTTGTTCCCTCATAGTGCCTAGATTGATTTTTGATTTTGGTTCTAGATCTAATTACTTTGAAATTGTTAAACATCTGAATGTATTTTCTCCACTGTGAAGAATACAGTTTATACTGTAACATTATACAGAACAAAGACAAAACTAGGCAAATAGTAGTAAGCAAATAATAAAATTCTTCTTTCTTTTCGAATCCTTAAGTCAGCAATTTATCTGTCATTTTCTTAAGAGTGGGTTTCATCTAGCTACTCCACCATAAAGACCAGATTGATGCATTGTTGCACATCTGGTATTCCTTCTGGCTGGTTCTCTAATCTCTGAAGTGAACTCAGAAGCTCTGTTAGATTGGTAATGTTCTACTCGCTTGTTTGGCCAAACGGCCAGGTCTAGGCAGGTTCTTGGTGCTTCCAAACCTCTTGTATTTCACAGCGATAGAGAAAAGATGAACTTAATTATATGTATTTTTTAAAGGTTATTTCAACAACTCTGCCTTAAAATATAATAAACTAAAACTGTATTCAAAACGTAGGCAATGATGTCAGATAACTTTACCTACTTAGCTGTTGTTTTGTGCAATATATGACGATATAATGTCTTTTTGTCAATGTACAGTATACATCACAACATATTACAAAAAGTTTAGTCATTAATATGATTTCAATACCATTAAGTTAAACATTATAGAAATATTTGAGTCAACTATGCCTTAGGGTTTACGGTCTGTCAAAGAAGCCACCTATAAATCAGTGCAAAAGTTGTTGAAATATTCATAAAATAATATAAGACTAAACAATCTTACTCATACAAGCTGAGACGTAACACAGTGACAGAGATTCTCCACAGCAATGAAGCAGACTCATCAACAACTGCATGTGTTTTGTTACAGTGTTTTGGTTCCAAAACCAGTTACTGACTTTATTAGGGCAACTACTGTAAACCATTACACAGTAGTAATGGGTGTTGCATAGTTTTGTTATTAGGTAATTACATAATTAAACAATTATTTTCTTTAACTTATTTGCCACTGTTGTTTCTTTTATAATATAAATGATTGGCGGTAACATATGAATTATCTGGACCCATGTATTAGGGGTGTTGGTACCGGGGTTGGACTTGGTACCGAGAGAGTTTGGAGTTGGTACAGGGAGGGACCTGGCGAAATGGAGGTACTGTGCTCTTTGTATTATTATTATTAACATTATTGGATGGTTAAATGTATTTACAATACACAACATGCTACATTATTTGTTCTTTTAGGGGCCCTTCATCTGAAATGTTGCTTTGGTTAAAGATTTGTTTACATTGAAGTGGTCAAAGGAAGAAAATCTGATACGTTCAAATACTTTCTCATGGTCCTATATACTTCCACTTAAATAGCATTATATATACAGTACGATTCATAAGCATTACATATAAAATACATATAGAAATAGTGAATATATGACAATTGACCCTTGGTTATTCATGTAAACATCAGTGGACCCACAGTTCTCTGGGCGAGTCTTTTGAGGAGCTTCTTGGCCGATTTCTTGAACTCCTCCGTCTTCAGAACGTATATGATGGGGTTCAACATGGGAGGCATCAGTGAGGTCAAGGAAAGGTTGAGAATCCGTATATTGGAGGGGATGAAAGGGGTGAAAAGGAAGGCGATATTAATGGGCAGGTAGAATATGGCCACTAATATCAGGTGAGAGGTACATGTCTTTATGGCCCTGTGTCTGAGAGATGTTGAGAGAGAGGGTGGAAAGATATATAAAAAAATGTGTCAGTACAGAAAGTTGATTTGCATTAATATTTCCTGATAATTTTATGTCAAACTAAATAATCCCGCCCATCAGTATTGTAAGGATACCGATAGAAGAACCACTTAAAGAAGTTTTGTAACTCACAGGTTTAAAAAAATAATGAAGTCTATAATGAAGCAATATCACTAAATCCTAGGAATTAGAACGACATAAGAACACAGGTCCTAGCTGGGGGCATCTAGGCATCTCTATGTGCCTGGGGGTCACAGTCAGGATCTGTCTGTGGACGTGCCTCTAGGCATCTCTATGTGCCCGGGGGTCACAGTCAGGATCTGTCTATGGACGTACCCCTAGGCATCTCTATGTGCCCGGGGGTCACAGTCAGGATCTGTCTGTGGACGTGCCTCTAGGCATCTCTATGTGCCCGGGGGTCACAGTCAGGATCTGTCTGTGGACGTGCCTCTAGGCATCTCTATGTGCCCGGGGTCACAGTCAGGATTTAAGTTGCCTTAAAATGCCAGGTATTGATAACGACATATGGAAACTTAATTATTACTCATCCAAGATATTAGAGGACTTATGTACACTTAATTATCAACGATCCCAGGAATTAAAACAACAAAATAACAATTAATTATCACTGATCCCAGGAATTAAAATGACATAAGACAATATAATTATTATTCATCCCAGGAATTGAGAACACCATAAAAACACTTAATTATTCCTTTTCCCAGTAATTGAGAACGACATAAGAACACCTTATTTATGACTCACCTGCCAGAGGTTAATGAAACATTTTGGCTACCAAAAACAGAGTAACGTACTGAGTGAGTATACTGACCAACTTAAATAGATTCCCGTATTAGATTAGGAATCATAGACTGTGGTAAAAGTGATCTCAACATCACTTGTGTGTACAAGTCAATAGCTATAGATAGATCATAGGGCTTTCTATGAATCTGTTAAAGAGATTTTGGTTGTTTTTGTTCTTTTTTTCAGTAAGTATATAGCCCATTTTTTTATTTAATTTGACTGTTAGTGTCACATGGTTTAACAATCTATATGATAATCAACAGAGTGTTTGTCATTTTCACTTGTTTTGTTTGTCAGTGTCTTTCATTATTATGAACTTGAAAATGTGAAGAAAATTGACAAGTAAATACAGGCAACTAGCACTGATCAGTATTCCATCTCACCTGTCCTGGGGAAGTGTGATGGTGAAGAGGGTGTATAGGATACAGATGTATGATGCTATGATGAAGATCATGGGAATATAAAAGACTATGCAGGGGATGAGGTCTGACATCACGTCGTTAGGGAACACGTCAGAACAGGGGGCCGCCAGACTGTACAGAGGATAATGGTCACAGTAGTAGCTGTTGATCACCACAGACCTACAATACAAAACAAAGGTTTTTTTTCCATTGATTACAAGTAACAGAGACATGCAAATCTGCACATTTATTTATTTCCAAACACCTATTCTCAGATTTAAACTGGTAACCTTTTGGTTACAGGTCCATGTCAATAGCCACTGAGATATTTACCCACAGAAGGAGAGGCGGGTGATGAAACTCACAGGAAAGAACACAATTAACACAGCCAATGCCCAGGCAGCACCTGTCAGTTGAAACATGGACCTGTGACTCACTAACATGTGGTACCTGTGTGGACAGTGAAGATTAGCTTTTACTTTATTAGCAGATGCTCCTATTCACACTGAGTTGCCTTAATAAATGCGTTGGTTTGAATTGAGTCCTCTGTCGATTTCATTAAAAAGGCAGTACTTAACTAATCCCACAGGAGGTAATTATCAACATTGAATTCAGTTAAATGTAACTATTTGATTGGATTTATTATCTAAAACCTGAGTGGACAGCAGATGGCCGCTAGTCTGTCATAGGAGAGGATGGTGAGGTTGAAGGACTGCATGAAGAGGAAGATTGAAACGAAAACATAGTCGGCAAGGCATTGGTTGTAGGAAATGAACTGTCTGCCGAACAGGAACATATCCAGGAGCTTGGGGACCAGGGCAGTTGACTCACACACATCTGTGAGGGCCATGTTGAACACTGCGATATACTTAGGACTGTAGGTAAAACATAGAACTTGATTATCACTATGCGGACATGTTCAATTAGTGTTATTAGAATTCATTCCTATAGTTTTGTGATTCATTAAGTAGGATAGGACATTATTCCGACCACAGAAACACAAATCATTACATTTAAGGAAAGTTCATCAAATATTCTTGTGTGAAATGTGTTGTTTCAAAATGAGAAAAGTGTAAGTGTCAACATGAGACTCAACATGTTTCTTTTATCTATTTAACTTGTTTTAAACTGTTTGCTAATACACTATATCATGCCGACGAATGTCAAAATCTATATTTTTGTGATTCATTAGCATTATTTTATGATGCGTAATTGTATTGTTTATGAATAAAGTAATTATTATCCACTATATTATTACTGATTCACAGTCTATGAAATTAGAAGACTCACACCCTGTCATTACAAAGGACATCTTAACAAGTAACTACTCCGAATATAAAGAACAGATTACCTGTGGAGACTGTGGTCCATGGAGATGACAAACATGACGAAGGTATTGCCCATCTAGAACCAATACACAAATACATTTAAATACTTCATGTACTATTGATCCAAGAAACAGTATTAACCCCTGGAATAATGCTATTGACTAACCAGAGAGATGATGTATACTAGGGAGAGGAAGATGTAGTAATATTCCACGTTGGGGATCCCTGTAAAACCACTGATGTAGAAGTAAGGTGGTCGGATGATGGTGGTGATGTTCTGTGTCAGGTTAAGGTCAGAGGTCAGGGACGTCATCCTGACTGGTAATGTTATCACTTCCCTCTAGCTGGAAAGAAGCATGGAAATATATTAAACCACAAATACTCATTACAATAATCATTACACATCAGTAAACTGATACAAAGCTTAATGCTAATTCCATAGTTGTGTAAAGTATCCAATCATGTATACATCAATAATGACAAGGCAATTATTATATTAAATATTATATATTTTCACTTTCAACAAAATTGCCCTGAGAAACATTGCATTTTTTTAATTACTTACTGGCTGCTAACAAGCTGAAAACGATGTAATTGCAATGTGAGACAGTTTCCAAAGGTATAATTAATTCACATAAATGTATTAAAATAAATTGTAAACCTACGTACTATGTTAAAGACAGTATGTCTTACCTGGTCTTACCACCGTCTTCAGCAGTGTGATGATGTGTGTTGGACTGGAGACCAACTTGTGGTGCTGGCTCTGACACCACCTCCTCTATTATAGTGCAACCCAGTGTGGTGTGTCTGTTGTAGGATGTCCCCTCTGGGCCACCATAACTAAAAAGCATGATGATAATGTTATGTTTGCAGACCGCAACACCCCACAAGATCTGCTCTGACCCAGTCATCTAGACATAACAATTTGGCCCTTGTCAAAGTAGCTCAGATCAATATGCTTGCCCATTTTCATGTTTCTAACGTATTAACATTCAGGAAAAATAATTCACTTGCTGCCATATATATCCCTCCCACTGACAGGTGCCATGATGATGAGATTATCAGTGTTATTCACTTCACCCGTCAGAGGTCACGATGCTGATCGGTGTATATTAAAGATCAAAGTCTTTACTGTACATGGTGTAATTTGTTGAGACGTAACAACAGTCAATGGAAACCAAAATCACCAACAGATTGAGGGCTGGATTCAAACTCGAACCTAAAATCTAATGTGAGCAGACGACTCACTAGAGGATGTCGGGCCCTCATGCCACCCTCATGGAGTCTGTTTCTAACAGTTTGGTCAGAAGCATGTACCCAGTCCAGCAGCATCTGTGTCTGTCATCTGTCTGTTCAACTGGGATTAATGACATGGGATCTCCTAAACTCTCCCATTCTCACACCACCATCCCTTATTTTAAGGATGGTTTCAGCCAGGTGTTAGGTGGTATCATGTTTTTGCTAGATGAAGTGCTTATCATCTTGGCCAAATAGTTTGATATTGGTCTCATTGGATCATCCATTGTAATTCCTAATATGACTCCCCCAGACAGCATTTTAAATATATTTTCCTCAGAAGTGGCTATAGTCAAGCCCCTCTTAACATAAAGGGTAGATTGATGGAGGTTTGCACAGATGACTTCCCTACTGGCAGGCTCCCCCATCTCCAAGGAGAAGCTCTGTTAAAATGCCAATCGGATTCTTGTTAAGCAAGGCCCGTCTTGCTTGTTTACTTAGTTTTGCCAAACAACCAGATCTAGGAAGAGTATTTGGTGCTGTTAAACTTCTTCCTAAACTTCTACTAAACATCTTCCAGAGCCCTGCGCACCTGGATATGTTTATTGCTATGGAATTATTTTGGAACCTTCTCCAGATTTGTGCCGTGACTACAGATGGAGGTCTACAAAGAATTCCTTGAACAAAGATTTTTCTCTGACATATACTTTCATGTAAGAGATTCTGAATTAAATGTCCCAAAGGTCCAAACAAGTTTTAGAGAAAATCTCTTGGATTATCAGAGGACACGGGATGTCATGAGTCTCACAACTGTTTCCTCATTGTTCTGTTCTCAGTCAGGTCTCTTGACACTTTTGTATCCACTGGAAACTGAACACTTCAGTATTCCGCCCATCAGCAGACAGGCATGGTGATGGAAGTGTTAGATGGGGATTTGTTGCGTCAACAACTGGACAGTCTACAAGAACCAGTTTTTAAAACACCATTTACAAAATATGTTATTTGTTCCCTCATAGTGCCTAGATTAGATTTTTGATTTTGGTTCTAGATCCAATTACTTTGAAATTGTTAAACATCTGAATGTATTTTCTCCACTGTGAAGAAAACAGCTTATACTGTAACAATATACAGAAGACAAAACTAGTCAAATGGCAGTAAGCAAATAACAAATCATCTTTTAATAAATTTGTTCTATCTCTATGTTGACTTCACAGGACCCACAGTTATCTGGGCTACTCTTTTGACGATCCTCTTGGCCGATTCCTTGAATTCCTCCGTCTTCAGGACGTATATGATGGGGTTCAGCATGGGAGGCAGTACGGAGGTCAGGGAGAGGTTGAGAATCCGTATGTTGGAGGGGATGTAGGAGACGAAAAGGTAGGTGATACTAATGGGCAGGTAGAATATGGCCACTAGTATCAGGTGAGAGGTGCAGGTCTTTGTGGACCTGTGTCTAAGAGAGAAATGTAGATAGAGAAGATGGAAAGAGGTATATAAGATATTCACTGGCCTTTTTATCTGAAACAAAATTATCCCTTTCTGCAAACCTTTGCTGACGTCATTTACAGAAAGTAACCTACAA
The DNA here is from genome assembly GCA_016801125.1 of Novumbra hubbsi. Taxonomy (NCBI): domain Eukaryota; kingdom Metazoa; phylum Chordata; class Actinopteri; order Esociformes; family Umbridae; genus Novumbra; species Novumbra hubbsi. The sequence goes on from JACXGK010004818.1 coordinate 34,552, forward strand.
TATACCTAATATTTTTTTAATCATTACAGTAAACATTTTAAATACCCTATCTTTCCATTAAAGAGGGATAATTTGTGTTATGCCTATCTATAGGCTCTAATAATGAAGGCATAAATGTAGTTATTTGCATAATTGTAGCATGCCTATATACGTTTGTAAACATTGGTTATGTCCTCCATTTTGATTATCTATTGCATGCATTCACATCCTCCATTTTGTATTGGTTACATGGCATTGAGAGAACGTAAGAGCCTTGTTCTCTGGTGAGTTTTCCCGCCAATACTTCCGATTGTCTCATGCAGGTAAAGGAAGGGGTCTACCTGTGCAAAGTTATAAAGTTGGCTGTATGTGAAGCTTGCTGTGTATTTTCGTCGGAGAACTGTTGTCTCTTTTTGACCCATCATGAGAACACATTAAACGTAGTTTAAACGAAAGGATCTGGTTTCCTAGAAATGCTTGAGTAAATTGGAATGAAGTTGACTTTACCCACGAACCTAGAAAAGCGTAAGTTTTGAATAAACCGCTTTACCACGCAAAGAACACTTTGCCTGCAGCAATGCAGGACGGTGGCAGCATCCTTTTGTGGGGGTGTTTCTCTTCAGCCAGGAAGTTGAAAATTGGAGGACAGATCATGTTTCAACATGAAAATGACCCAAAGCAACCCTGCAGTGGCTGAAAGAGAAGAATGTGAATGTCCTTGGCCAAGTCAGAACCACCTACATCCCACCAAGAATCTGTGGAGTGACTTGAAGTGTTCAGTCCATGAGCGGTCACCATGCCGTTTTAGCTTAAAAGAAATCTGCATCCAGGAATGGGCAAATATTGCAGCCTAAACGTCCAAAGTAAGTAGAGATGTATTCACACCCTAACCACACACCCTGACCATACCTCCTGATAGGAGTTGTCCATGTGGCTTTCAAGAATAGACCCATGGACCATAGGTTGAAACATATTGTAATGACCTGGCTACGCGGAAAGGATCAATTGTCCAGACAGGGGATGAAGGAGAACCAACGGTCTATTCGTACCTAACACCGGCTACTGTCTGGCCGTAGCCCACGCCAAACTAAATACAACCAACACACCAATGTTAAACCTGCTAACATGAAAACCCCGGGCGAAAGAGAAAGAGCGCCAAACCCAACCTGGTCTCATCACCCCAACTATTCCCCTGGCCAACCCCCCACCAAGGCTCTCTGCCAATCACCAGGATGCACGGCCTCCGCACCTACCAGGCATCCTGGGGATTGGCAGACAGCTGTTTGACAAACATACAGGTAACAGTCTAACCTAGAACCCCCAGCTGCCTGTGCGGGTCGCTACACAGCCCCCCCACCACAAAGTCCCTCAAGGGAACAAACAAAGTCACTGAAGCAACCCGGAGGCCTCCTCTGCCTGTGTGGCCGTGATGGTCGCAGAGTGTCCAGAGGTGCAACAGGGGGCTCCACCCCTGGCCTGGGGCTGCTCCTCTGAGCACCAGGGGCTGCAGGACGGAACATGGGGGACAAGGGAGTGGGAACGGGGAATACAGTCCGTGGCTCAGGGGACACCAGCAGCGACCTTGGGGGGGGGACA
>JACXGK010004819.1:0-14364 GCA_016801125.1 Novumbra hubbsi
TCCCGCCCCCGAGAGCCATATACCCCACAATGATTGGTAGGTTCGTTCAGCTCCGCACACAACACTGTAAAGTGCCATTCATATTAAACTCGCGGGCCGCACTAACATTAAACTTTCATATTAAGGTGGGGGCCACAAAATATCGTCTCGCGGGCCGCAATTGGCCCCCGGGCCGCATGTCTGAGACCCCTGGTCTAGATCAACTGACGTTCCAGGCAGAAAGAGGGTCTAGATATATCAATGTTTTAGGGAGAATGAGGGTCTAGATCAATCAATGTTCCCGGGTGAAAGAAGGTCTAGATCTACTGATGTTCCAGGGAACATTGGCTGACGTTTTCTTCCAGTCTTCTTCCAGTTTTTCCTCGCTCTTGCCACGGTTGATACATTTGTTCTTTTTCTTAAGATTCAGGTTCAGTACGTTTTCCGGGTTTATTGTCAACTTGGATTGTTGACACAGAGATTTGTAGAGAGAGCATGTGTATGTGTCCGCCCACACGCAATACACCTTGTAAACACGGCAACGCTCCGCTCTTTAATCCTTCCATTACCGCTCTTTACCGACGCAACTCGCAGAATCCAATTGACATACCTTTCCCTCAACGATGCTAGAGCCTGGAGCAAGAAACAGGATGCCGGCCTGGCTCATGTTGGTATTTGGGTTGTATTTGCTTCTTTGCTCGAGGCTGTAGCCTCAGTACATGTAATACAGAAATATGTATGAATACACTTATATGTATTGATATATATAAATATATATATATATATGTACACACACACATTTATTATGTAAATTACTACGATATGTACAATCATCCCCTCTCCCTTGCTAAGAACAAATAACATGAGATGGGAAGTAGGGAAAAGGGAAGCAGTGAAAGCAAGCGGGGGAACAGCTAAGGGCCTCCACGCTCTGCTATGAAAACAAGGCAAGAATTGAATTAAATGGAGGCTGTGTTTCAAAAAGGGGGAGTTGTATGGTTTGTGGGGCAAAATGGGGGGGGGTTAGCTTGCCGAGGGCAAAGGCAACAGATTAAGAACCCCCCCCATTTTGCCTTATGTCACATTCCCAAATGGCACAGACCATCTCATAACCTTTTAGAATAAAGGAAGCAGAGGAACGTTTCACTGATCGAATAGGCAATAAAACACACAGCTCACAACACGCACACAACCCTTTAATTTCCTTAAGACCGGTAGATATTCACTTGGCATGATGGGTAGGTGTGGCTGGGGTGTAGGCCAGAGGTTGGCATTGGGCTGTCGGGTACCAGCACCTACCTTTTTGAAACCCCCCCCCCCCAACCATACACAACGTTCCTCTAGGCCGCAGACAAGGAAATGTGGTTGGTGTAGTGTACTGTAGGAGTGGGTGGATGGAGTTGGGTCTCCTAACACGTTTCGACTGATTGAGCTGTGGTGCAGTGAAACTCTAGCCCGGCTCCTTAAAACCCATGGAAACCAACACAGCTCGGTTTTACGGCCACAAAGTGTCTGGCAGGTTGGACTGTGTTTAATTATGACCTCCTCTAATGCTAGTCTCTTTCACACGTCAACTCCTCCCAGCGGGGAGCCAGCGGGCATAGCGACCTGTCATCCCCTAACGGACCCGAACACACGCCTCTCCTTATCCTTTCACAAATGTCGCTGTGGATAAATCCCAAAAGCAGCCAACTAATTACGAGCGTTGAGCCGAGTCTGACGCGAACAATCTGCGAGTTCCGTCAGGCACCATGGCATCCGCGTCGACTTGCGGAGAGAAAATTGCTCGGTCATTTGGGAGAAAAGACATGGACACGCCGATTTATTTAACCACTGAAACGTTTTGTCACTCCCTGTGAAAGACACGTATTGTTTGGCAGATAAGGAAAGAGTACGTGTTCAAAAGAGAAGGTTGCAGGCTGCGTGAGAAAGTGTAACAGCTACAGCCTATTAGCTGTTATGAATAATGCGTGCGTGCACAGCTCGTGCGTACGCGCCCGGGTGTATATAAATACACTTCATAGTTTTTGCGCTTATTCAGTCGGCTGTTCCCTGCTATGTGGTGCAGGCATTAGCTAACAAGCTGACCAAGTACCAGACACTTACATTATGCCTGAACGTCATTGGGCTTAAATAAAATACTTCAAGCTTACCTATTTGATAGTCCACACCATAACGCAAAGAGAAACGTTGATAGGACCAGCGGTGAGACCGTATTCTGTTGTTTGGCTGGCTGTTTTAAAACATATTACGCTCTTGGCCTGCGGTGTTTGCCCATCCTTTACATGGCTACAGCAGTGTACCGTGACCGTAATCCTCCAGATATCACGAAAGGGCATCGGCTAAAGTGTTCCAACTTGTCATCAAATGATTTACAGCACAATTATGTCATTTTACAAAGCTGTTGCTCCGGGGTTGTTTCCTCTACATCCGGACATGGTGTTCATCAGCTGGCTCTCCCCAAAGTGTAGTGGGGGGGGAAATGCAATTATGATTACCTCTTTGGGACATTAAAAATTGTCCTGAGTGCTCTTGGCTCAAATGTATTTTTTCCGATTCTAGCATTAAATGGTCTCCACTATGTTGTGTTTAAATGCCCCAAAAATACCAAAGATAACAATTTGCTTTCTCACAAGCTTCCCGAACAATCGGTTGTGACAGGGTTGGGAAACCGCAGTGAGGACATACAGTTGTGGTCATGTATGAGAGCCGCAGTCATCACAGCCAGTGTCTGTGCCATCCCTCGCCAATCCCGGCCACATTCCCAATGTCTTTTAGACGGTTAGGAGATGGTGAGGTCCTGACTGTGGTACGCAACTGCCGGCAAAGTACTCACCCGACCAAACAGACACGTTCTCGTGGTCGTTTGTGTGACGCTGTGAACACGTACAAACCCGGGATGGTACAGTGACGGACGTTTAGCTGTATACTGTAAAATGTAGCCGTTTACACCCTGGTAGGAAGTCCTAGGACAAAGGTGGATGAGCATGTAAGGGTTCCGGGATGATGTCACGATTTTAGCAACAACCACCACAGAGTTTCTAAACTCAGTGTTTAAAAAAAAAAAAAAAAGTTACATCAGGACCTTCGTTGGTGCTGCTCAATTCTGGCTAAACGATGTTGGGCTGCTTGATAATGACCATGGGAGCTAGGCCTATATCGAAACAGCAGACTGGTCTTTCGTTCGATTGAACTGAATAGAAGCCTGTCTTGTTTGTGAGAACCCGGAAAAAGCAAATCGGCCACAACAGCTAATTGTCATTTAGACACTTAGTCAACAATGGGTTTTTGTTACAGCCACTAACTTTTAACGACCCTAACCTACTGAAAACAACTTTAAATGCGACATAAATAAACATATCAAGATGGCAGTGTATGTTATGCCCCAGTGGCCTTGTGTCATGTCTGTCGTCACAAAAAAGGTGATCAGTTGCAGCACTGCAGCTGTGAGCAGCCTTTTGCAGTTGCTATAACACCTTAGTTACTTTACATAATGGTCCAGTTGTCAAAGACAGTCACACTGTCCCGTGAGCTACACTGGACAGGACCTCCATCAGAACTCACAACTAACCTCAATAAGACGAGTGTTTGTTCCGCATGAGAACTGCATGATTCAGCTGCTGTTGGCGGTACAGAAGGAAGAAAGAGTTTCATTGCGTCACAACAGGATGTCTGCACAAAATCCTCCATGCTGCTCATGCCGTTTTAAGAAGGCGATCATCACGACAAATCTGCTCTGCACGTCAACACTCAATTGACCAAGTTGGCTTCAAGAAGTAGAATTCGGTGTAAAAGGTTGCTACCCATGATTCGAACCCAGAGTCAGGTTCAATTCCAAGACATTTATGAAGCTGAGAATGGAGATTTAAGACAGCATATTTCTATCTTGAACGTACCAGAGAATAAACACGAACTAAAACATTAACAATGATAATAGCACCCAACAACATTTGCTTCAGGTCCCGGAAGGATGAACTGTACATTCCTAGTAGCTGGAGTGTTTCTTATTCGTTGGTCTTGGGCCCTGTGGGAAATCCATGGGGTCCCACGCTACAGTTTGGTATCGACTGTTCCACACATATGAGTCACGTCGGCCTCAGCTCAGGAACAGACAGAATTATGTCTGGAGCAGGATGATGTGTTGGCGATGAACAGTGTGTGTGAGTGTGTGTGGAAACTCTAAAGAGTTTTGCCTGATGCTAGGATTCTGCTCAATCCATCTTCAAAGCCCAGTCTACGTCACTTATTTCCACCATACAAAATTTCACCCAAAGGCTTTTCTAGGAGGCCGGATTTATTTACATGATGCGAACACATTCTCTGCTATAAATGAAATCATGCGTTGCACGATGAAACAGGGAACTAGGAGTTGGGTTCAACAGTGGGGAATATGGACCTCCAACGAAAAGTTTAATGGAACTCCACCGAAACAATGGGAATGATAGCATTCAGAGTTGAAAGACACAAGACCCCTTTCAACACGGTTTCCACACGGGTTGCTAGATTCATAAGAATTAGCGTTGAAAACATGGCCAGTGGTTGGGATAAACAGACGACAAATACCGAACCAGAGGGCTGACATTCCCGTGGAATACAGACGTGGGTGGACGTGCATCTCAGTTACGGTATCGGTAGTCTGTTGCCTGCCCAGCCAGCCAGCTCATGTGGTCAGGCAGAACTCCACCAACTCGAACCCGACTCCCATTAGGTCTCTGGAATGAGACAAAGCATCAGTTCTGGAGGGTCACATGTACTCCCTTTGGGTCAGAATGACTGGCCCACTGGCCTGTGATCGAAAACAATCATTTGGACTGAAGTAAATTATATCCCCCTTGTCTACCGTCCTCTAATGATAAGATTGATTTCCTTCAAGTCACCGGGTTCCCAGCGTTATAGTCTAATCTCTCTCTGGCCCGGACATTCCCCTTCCATTAAAAGTCCAGAAGCTGTATACGTTTACGAAACCCTGGCAATGTGCCAAGACTCATAAATTCTCATCTATCTTTCATTTTGGGTCACAGTTCAGTTTATACAGAACTGTTGTCCACTTTGTCGGAATGTCGGAATGAAAGAAATGGACGCTTTTTTGCCACGAAATGACCCCTGCGATGCCCTCATATGATGGCTCATTCTAGACATTTCGCCCCAAACCCCAGGAACTCCCATATCATATCCCAAGTATTCATCCCTGCCCCCCCCCCGAAAAATTGTATACGCTATAGATAGACACACCCACTCTGTCACAAGTCACACCATCGGACACCCAGAAACAAACACCACCGGCCATGTAGATAACCACACATCTGACCGTTGATAGATTCACCGCCACACAAACACACAGCGCCTCCAACCGCACATCGACACCATTGGACGCTCGCACACTGGTTAGCCCCCGCCCCTTCGGCCTGGACAAGTTACAGGCTGGCATGAGGCGGGATTGAGAGGATGACGGTCGGACGTTAGAGCTTTGAGCAGGGAAAGTAGAGGCCTTTTCAACTTCATTTCTTACTACCACTCATACCGGATGCGCCGAAACAGTCAGGAGGAAATTAGAAGTTTTTTTTTTTTTTTTTTTACTTGAAGTTCAAAAGAGGAAGAACGGGGTTATCACATGTCGTGTTGTCCACACCTGAACCCTAACCCTGACCCCAGCAGGAGAGATGATATGCTTTGCTAAGGGGCCTGTCTTCATGTGACATGTTTAATCCCACGATAAATTCAAACCATTTGGAACGATTCTCTAAGTCACTTGGGTCAAGGCTGGACAAAATAAGGCATTCTCTTTTTTTCCACTTAATGTACATTAATGTGAAAAAAAATTATCTTTCATGCTCTGTACATTTCTGGAAAAAAACTTTACTGTTAGCATGAGTACAGTGAAGAATACCACCATGGCATGTATAGAGTGTTATCTTTGCTCTATGCCATACAAACATGTTAGAAAGACAATAAATAATTTCTTAACACAGGCTTCTCTAAAAGACTAGAAGTAGTCAGGATCTCCTGAAATGTCTACTCCACAGGAGAGATCAGAAGGACTGACAAAACAGAGAGTTAATTAGCTGAATCTTCTGGAATAAATTACATCATATAGAGGACAATCTATTAAGCAAATTAATAAATACAATAGTGGGAAAATAGATTAGCCAGGCTGTCATTTTTACGACTCTTTGACCAATGAGGGCCTCGGTAGAACAATACACAAAAGAATTGAAGCAGGGGGGGGAAATTATTTTATGGGCCTTGTGTCAGACGAATGCGAATGAGTGTTCTGTTTCCACTCTACGTGACAAAAACACAGACCCACTAACATCCAGCATTTCTGAGAGGTTTGCTTTAATCAAGCAACCTTGAATTATAAATGTGGTTCTCTGATACTCTTCTCCCTGCCACCAGTCTCCACAGTGCATTGCCCTTCGGTTTCTTAACGGAAAACTAAAAGCTCAGCTCACTCTTTTAAGGTCAAGGTTACAAGCCCAAAGAAAGCCCTTGACTAATACAACATGTAGAATATAAACATGAAACTATGGGGCTTTATTGATATCCTCAGACTCTGCTAGGAGATTATTTACTATTCAGTGTCCTCCGAAAGCAGATTCACGCCAGCTGTAACGTTTAATTGACGTCTGAATTCATTTGAATCCGACATCTAGGATGTGGTGATGGAGTGAAATGCTTCTGCAAGGCCTGTAATTGTACAGTCGCATATCCAAAACCTAACATGTAAGACGGGGACACTGCTTACCCAGATCCCGTGGGAAGTGAACAAGGTCTGGGGGGACAACGACAACCCTTTTCAACCGTGTGTTCTGGTCAACACGACCAATCCTCAGTGGTACCTTTCGATTCCCCCACGAGTGCTTTGACTGGCTCTGGAACGATTATAACATATGCGGTGCCACTGGGGAGAATGTGCAGCATATGAGTTCAGGAACGCGTCGGGAAGCCAACGCCACTGGGAACGAGCGTAGTCGTGCCCCCCGGCGTGTTCCTCCAGCCAGGTCGACAGTGGGTCGAAACCTCGGGCTGTGGATGTCACGCGGGGAGCTGAGCCCAGGAGTGTGTGATTTTCCGGTTACACTAATGGAGACGGTATACACGGCGTTGGGTCGCAAGGGTAAACTCGGAAGTGTGCGTACGGACCTCGGTCCATCTCTCTGCATCACTGTGCTGTAGGAAAGAGACTGACTACTAACAACCTGACACACAGAGGCCAACACAACAGTTAGCAGAAGCGCTGAACACACACACACACACACACACACTGACATGCATATATATATACACTATCCATCATCCCCATCCAGACCCACTCTGATATAACCTTCTACACTTGCCTTCTCCCTCACACCCACCCACAGCAGTGTGTCTGGCTTTATAATCAGACTATCCCCGAACACTTCCAAATCACTTCTCCACAACAGCTTAGAGAAAGTCCTGGCCCTGTTCCAATAACCACACATACCAGAGGTTTGGATTGACGAGTTGTAAAATGTAGAGGTGGTAGCGCTGAGGAAGGGGAGGAACAAGATATTGACAACTTTTCAACTGCAGGAATATCTTTTTCCAACTGAGCGAAGGTCCAAACTGGACGGTGCTGGTTTAAAGTCGCAGCTCCGGTTACAGTGAGACTAATGTCTCGCTGACTCAGACACCGGGTGATTGCTGGGACCCATCGGAATGAAAAATATTGGTTCTTTCATGAGATGAGAGTTCACTGCTTATATACACTCCTAGGGGGGAAGGGGCGGGGGGGGCGGGGGGGGCGGGGGGCTACTGGAACACAATCTGCATTCAATTACTGTCAAGGTATACTGAACCACGAGTCAGAGGACACTTTCAACAAACAGACACTCTTGGCTTTGAGAGGGACAGCCGATCCCCTTGACTTCTGCTGGGGCTCTCAGAAACACGTTACGGCCTCTGAATCGAGGCCTGCCTGCCTGCCTCGCCCACCTGGGTGAGTGAATAGGGGCTTGATACACTCTGAGAATCTCTAGAGCATAGAGGCAGTTGTAACAAAGGGGGCTGGACCGGGTCAAAGTGCTGGGACAAGGGGCAAGCAGCATGAAGTCCCGCCTTGACATTTCCCATTGACCACTTGACTTCATCCACGCTGACCCCCGACCTCTTTATACCCCGTTCAGCCGGAGTAATTTACATAGTTACAGCCGAGGCAAGCGTAAAACACCCAGAGAGCATTGCAAACCAGACCACACACACACCATGGATGACGAATGACCGATAGTGGCTGTATACACAGCACACGTCACTGAAACAGTTAGCAGGACTAACTACGGATCGTTTCTTTCACAGTCGAGTGGCCCGGCGTGATTACACCGTCCTGTAAGCCACCATGTCTCCGCGTGGGCCTGGTGGGAACCAGAAACTAGTGTGTGTTTTGAGAGGGCTCGTTGTGGGGGGGGGGGGGGCGCGGGGGGTGCGGTCACAAGTCACCGGCGGGACAGAACCAAACTGGGTCTCTGGTTATTTTCGCCTTCTAGCTGGCGTGGTAACTCTAAACTGTGCAGACAGATGGAGAGGGCGGAGGCCGGAGAGGGCTAGAACCTGCGACGGGTGCGGACGGTTTGGAAGGGTGGAGGCTGTGGAGCGGCACACCCTACATGGAGAACGCAAGTGCGGAATGCAGAAAGAGCCGGAGCTCCGGACACACGGGTGCAGCGGGGCTGGAGAAAGGGAGGTGTCGGCAGGACACGGCTCTGGGGACCAAGCCCTGTCGGGCGATAAGGGGTCCTACTTAACAACCCAGCCAGGTCTTTCAGAGGGCTCTGATAAGGGGAAACCCAGAGGCCTCTGGATCCAGGCCAGCGCCACATTCCCCATTAGCCCAAGAGAAAACAAGATTGGGGCCGGATAAATCCATGTAAAAAAGGTGTATTCCCTGGTGAGGCCATTTGTTGTGGGACCTTGAGAAGACATGGCTTCCCTTCACATTAATGCTGATTGGCAGCCCAGACGTCCACCCATTACCATTAGCTATTGGAACTCAATGCACGCCAAGCTGACGTCAGAAACGCCCCCCGAATCCAGGCCCGGCCGTTACCGAGCGGGTTCGAGGTCCCACAGCAAAACACAGACACTATCCTTCTAAACAAAGTTGAATTCTCTCAATAACTACAAAGCTTAAGAGTCCCTTTAAAAATGCTTAATGTCCATTCTGTCCATTCTGAATCACCAAACTCTATGTCGTTTAATAGTCCACAGTACAAAATAGAAATCCCTGCACACACAAATATCCATCAATAATCACTGCACACAATAATAATAATCACTGCAAACAATAATAATAATAGTAATAATAAACATTTGTGCACAATAGGAATGGTCTTACCACACATAAGAGTAACAAGTAGTTGATGATTCCACATAACACCACATGGGCTCATTTTAGGCAAAAGCATCTATGACACTATGATACTGCTACATAACATTACATGAGTAAAGAGATTTGTTGAACAGAACGTAATGAATAAGAACTTAACATGAATTATGGGTTATTTTGTGGCACCGTAACCTTTTCTCAGCTTGAGCATCAGCTGCCTCAGTATGTCTTTTGCCCAATGAAAAAATGTACACTAATAAAAGAAACAGAAGCACTTCTAGGACCCTACTTAACTTTCCCTGTAAGTACACTTTTTCAGTGTCAATTACTAAACAGGAAAGGTTTATTGATTTACGATTGAAAACAAAGTTGGTAGTTTAATTGTATTGTTATATACATACATGCAGTAAATTTTTATGGTAGTGAAAAAAATATTCAGTGAATTTCACTGTGGGTGCAATAAATCTGCAGATGAAAAACTTTGCAAGCTTCATACTAAACCACCATCTCTGCGAGAAACACAGAACTAAAAACAGGGGAGAGACACAGTACCAGTATTTTTATGAACAGAAATAACACAGGGTACGTCACCAAGCTCTTCTTTTCCCTCTGCAGCCCAGAGCTGCTTTTCTGGAGCCCTTTTATCCACACCCTGATGAGACTTGACTGGGTGGCAAGTGTGCCTCGTCAGGGGGTGGCAGCTGAGGTGCTCTCTCTCTGTTTTTCAGCCTGGGGCCAGGTTGTTGTCTCTGGGTGGTTGGCCTGACACTGATATAGGAGAGGGTGCCGTTACGCAACAACAGACAACTTCACCCTTATTAGGTGTATTACTGACTTTTCTATCCAACAACATTATATTGCTGAGAAATGGATTGTTATAGCAACACGTTATGACATCAGAAAAGCCCGCATGTTTACCAAATGCCATCTAACACATTTCTGGAAATGTGACGGAAACAAGCGAGATACTCAAGCCCACAAGCTGTCATATCAAACGGTTGTTTAAGAAGTGAAGTGTGCAGAACCCAGGAAAGGTGGACAGAGCTAAACACAGGAAACCAAGATCAAATTGGGCATTGCTTTAACATGTTTCTGCAGGAATCTGAAAAATGTAAAAAAAGTAAAAAAACAACATAAAGTTCTCTCTCTAACATTCAATACTCTCAGAGGCCCTTCAACACCGCTTCCGACAACATCTGGCGTCCAACCCAGGAACCAAGCAGGCCTGATGCATAGCTATAGAGGAAGGCCAGCATTGGCATTTAAGCCAGCACACTACTGACGCTACAACCCCAGGAGCCTGGGCACGCCTCGCCACTCATCCCAGAACCCACCAAATGGTTGCGCGTTCTCTTGACCTGTTTTCAGCATCTTTAATAACCAATTGACAGGACACTCATGAATCACTAGTGGTAGCAGCCAATGAATAAGAAAAGTACATCGTTTTTTACCGCACACATACACACACAGGAACACACTCTGGGTATTTACGCCTCAACCTACAAGGGCCGAAGCCTTCTGGTATTTCGTTTTAGCTCATCATTAATTGCGCGCACCTGATGACCCGGATCTAAAAAGCCCCTGATTAAGGGTTTGCAATGGAAAAAGTGGATCTGACTTCACGGGCCAGAGATGAATAATACCTCGGGCCTAATGGATTCAAAGAGGCTGCTGATGGCTCAGATTGTACGTAGGACTTTTCTCAGGACTACTTGTAGGACGACAAGTAGTCCTGAGAAAAGTCCAGAAGTAGTCCTGGAATGTAAAGGAAGTCAAGGAAGTCTTGACCGACCCCTCATAGAGCTTTGTCCGACCGCTTCATTTCTCTGAGACATATCAGCATGATACGCGTCAAAGCCAAGTTGACGAATACAGTTCTTTTAAAAATGAAATGTAAATATCATTTGATCTGTGGAATCTGGGTGGAACCCCACAGCGTAGATAACACGCTTGATATTTTCCACTAAACTCGTGGTCTTGTTGGAGTTTCTCCCCCTCTGGGAACCGTGGTGCCCGTAAATCACAGTTTCCCAAAGTAGGGGTCTCGACCACATTTCAGGTCTCCTGATTCTTAAATCCGTGAAATGCAGGTGCAATAAACACAGCGGCCTCAGTTCTCATCTCACAGATGTGGCTCGACATATTTAACGCTTAAAGCTGCAAAATATCAGGTCCCTTTCCTGATACAGAGCTCCTCCAGAACACCCGAGTGTTTTGTTTCGGCAGTAGACCAGACTTTGGGAGGAGGGCGAGAAATATTTTCCTGACACATTACAGTTCTTCCTAAAAGAAAATGCTAAAACAAATGCCCCATTCCCCATTTGAGAAAGTGAACATCAAACACGTCATTAATTTAAGATGGGTTGTTGTTATATAAAGCCATTAATCCCCCCCTCTTTTCTATTCTTCCTTAAAAGCATCATCCTACACCTTCCTGTCATCAGGACGTGAGAACATCGATATGGAGGACGAGTGATAGACAAAGAGAAAGATTATTATACCGGCGACAGAAAAAGGAAAACACTGAGACTCAGGAGAGCATGAGTGATCACCACAGGGAGGAAGGAGCGGAGAAACACTTGTACCCCGCTGTGAGAAACCCTCCCAGAGAATACATTTTTTTATTTTACAAAAATAAAAAAATGGAGGGGGTTGTCTTGGTCCGGACATGGAGGGGGTTGTCCTGGCCTGGACATGGAGGGGGTTGTCCTGGTCCGGACATGGAGGGGGTTGTCCTGGTCCGAACATGGAGGGGGTTGTCCTGGCCCGGACATGGAGGGGGTTGTCTTGGTCCGGACATGGAGGGGGTTGTCCTGGCCAGGACATGGAGGGGGTTGTCCTGACCTGGACATGATTTTGTCCAAGCCATGGTCAAAGAGTCAAGGGTCCTACTGCGCCTCTGACCACAAACCTGATTGGCTGTATTGTTTCAGCTGAAAGGTGTAAATCTAACCCCCAGATATTACTGTAGCACTCCACAGGCCTTGTACCATTCATTACACCATTGCAAACACACCCTCAGTATCTCTGGCGGTCTTAGGGGGTCTCTTTTTCTATCAGAATTTCTCTGTGTGACTGTCTGTCTCTCTATAGCTGTATTTCTGTCTCTCTATAGCTGTATCTCTGTAGCTCTATGTCTGTCTCTCTGTAGCTGTATGTCTGTCTCTCTATAGCTGTGTGTCTGTCTCTCTGTAGCTGTATGTCTGTCTCTCTGTAGCTGTATGTCTGTCTCTCTGTAGCTGTATGTCTGTCTCTCTGTAGCTGTATTTCTGTCTCTCTGTAGCTGTATTTCTGTCTCTCTGTAGCTGTATTTCTGTCTCTCTGTAGCTGTATTTCTGTCTCTCTGTAGCTGTATTTCTGTCTCTCTGTAGCTGTATTTCTGTCTCTCTGTAGCTGTATTTCTGTCTCTCTGTAGCTGTATTTCTGTCTCTCTATAGCTGTATTTCTGTCTCTCTCATGAGTTTCATTATTTTATCCCCATCTCACTTTTTCTCTCTTTTTTACGCTGTCTATTTCCTTCATAAATTCCTCCTCACTCCTCCTCTCCCTGTCAGCCTCTCCGCCTCTATATGTACGCGTCTCCCTCTCTCAAGCCCTCATGCAGTGTTTTTCTCCCTTCATGTATTCAAACAAATGGGTGAGAAAGACGTCAAAACCCCCCAGATATAAGAGCTGTACTTTTGGCAAGTACTTGTTTCCAGCGCCAGCCCTTCCCCCTCCACTCTCAGTCCTCTCTTTATGTCAGTCGGGAGATGTTCTCGAAAGGTTCTGTTGGTACGTCGACGGGCTTTCAGACGGGGCTCTGTGGCGTTGTGCAGGTTCACAATGTCTGTACGGGCAAACCAATGCTCTGGTTGTACAATGCTGAAATGTTTTTAGCTCTCCAACACGCCCTGTTGTCAGAAGCTTGGTCAATATGATCCAGTGGTATGTTGCACCACGACAATGTATTTTCTTTATTGCAAACATTCCGCTGGAATGTTCCGGGGATTCGAGGGGAAAGTGGGATGAGTCTGTTATTGCAATCTTTCACCCACTTTAGATGCTGGGCCTCCTCCTGCCAGCTATCGGGTGTTTTATCGGGTGTTTCTATCTTTGTTTTTGATTGTGAGAATGCATCGTGGGCTAACAAGGTCCGATAAAGGACTTCCCGAAGGGAAAATGTGAGAGATGAAGGCGTACTCCTGGCTGATGAATAGCTTACTACTAATAGAAACTATTATTAAGATTTGCCCTCAAACTCTCTTCACTTCCTGTCCGTTTGTCACCGTCTGTCTCCATGTCTAGTTCCCTCTACCTCTCTACTTATCTCTCTCTCTCTAATCTGAAACCCCCTCAACTGCCCCCTCCCTCCCAGCCCTCTTCAACAGCCCGTTACTCTGCACCGGGGGGGGGGGGGGGGGGTCGCACTCTTCTTTCCAGGTGCGCTGCTGCTCACCTCCTCCAAGAGGGTGCGTAGTCATGGCAATGGATCCCGGCCACATGCAGAACACGGAGCAGTATGGGAGGTCCACACACACACACACACACACCCACACAAGTCTGGGGAAATATTTTGCAAGCCTCAGACCTCTTCTGCAGGGCCTTTAATTTGCAGAATGTTGAGAAATGACTTGGTTGGTTTGCTTGTGTAGCCCGGTGGGGGGGGGCTCTATTATTTATGTTGTGAAGGTGGTCTGGTTGTAATGACTGTAGCGGTTGGACTCTTTGTAATAATCCTGAACATAAGTCAAAAGGCAGATGTGCAAATGTTGTAAGTAAATAAACTACCCTGCGAACGGATAACTGGATAAAACCAACAGAATGAATGGATGTTATCTCCGGCGCAATGAGAATTCAATTATAATATTGACATTGTGGCCATTTACCAATGCCCTATGTCTGAACAAACATTCAGACACAATGAAATATCAGTAAACCTCATTAGAAAGTTTACCAAATGCATCGTGGGCCAACGGGTCAGAACTTTGTCCCGCCAACTCGCATTCAATCTGCTACCAAAAATCGGACGCATTGTTGTACCTGAATTAGGGCTAGCGTGA
>JACXGK010004819.1:14464-36048 GCA_016801125.1 Novumbra hubbsi
GGGGGGGGGGGGGGGGGGGGGGGGGGGGGGGGGGCTGTAGCGCCATGACAACCAGGGGGTGAAAGGTCCAACAGAACGCAAACAGACCCAGTCATCAGCTGGAGAGGATGGAGGTGTCTTTGGAAAGAGGAGCACTGAGAAGGCACGATAGCAACGCAGAAAGATAAGTGGCACGTGATACGGTACGATAGAGATAGAGAGATGGACGAGCCGATCCACAGGCTGTGTGTCTGCCGGCGCTGACGGGATTTAGTATTCCATCCGTGTCTGAGGCAGGCTGCCTGACAGGCTGGAGGCTGAAGCGCAGAGGGTCAGGGAGGGATTAATGAGATCGTAATGAGAGGGGAACCAGAGCAGCACATATCCGACTCACAACAAACAAGACCCGGACACCGGGATGTCCCTGCAGGGGTCCCAGAGGCCCAGGGATGACTAGAGATCTGCAGGACCCTCTGTGCCGATGGGGATCGAATCGGGGTTGAAGCCGGGTCACCACTGATCAAGCTAGCCCAAGCTCAAAGATTGAGTTCAGTTGGGAACCTGCTAACGACGTAACTCCATCAAATATCTAAAGGGCTAGCGAAAACGCCGCAACCGGACTGAAGCTCACGAGCGCATGGAAGCTAAATGTCCGCGCAAGAAACATGTTTTCGCCTCGCCCCTGCAGACACTCAGAGCGCTTCCTAGGACGACCAACCCTGCTCCCGCTGGTTTCCAACGCAAACACAACCACGCCCATATGAACCTGGTCCGGACCAAATCAAATGCTTGGTATGAAGTGCAACAAGTTGTCTAACTAAATTAACTACCCAATATTAGTGTATTCAGTCTAGTCATGAGCCAGTGTGGCTTTCAAGGTGGAAGTGTTTTCATTTAAAATACTTCTTCCCTTCTCTCCTCCGACCCAACTAGCACAAGCTAATTGTGTGATTGTGAACTGAATCGTTGGTTACTCCGGGAGCGGTGAAAACAAAGTTTGAAAGGGATTAGCCAACATGTCGATTAACAGCAGGCGAATACAACCGCTTATTGTTTTACATGAATTTGCACAAATTAAAAGGTAATCCGCTCTGCCTCAAATGTCCATGACAAAGTGTTCGGCAAACTGCAGACTTTCAAAGCCACAGCGTGATGACCGTGCAAATAAACACGGCCTAAAAATATATACACGAACATGATTATTCACTTAAAAACGTGTTTCATTATGAGTGTTTGTCAATGTGCCCATGGCAGCGTCCTTCCATCTCCGGTGGTCTGCGTTCAATGGACCTCTTGACCGTGTCTTGACTGCGTCAAACCTCTTTCCTGAATTCTTAAAATCGAAATTCTGCAAACGACATATTTACATCTGATTAGGACACTTAGCAGGAGCTCTGATCCCGCACAGGTGATTGTGAATGTATTTTTAAAATGTTTTTTAAATCAGCCCATGTTGGACTTGAACATTACAGCTCTCCCTCGCTGTACCGTAGAAAATGTTCTAAGGAGGAAGCCGTTAAAATATGTCTCAAAAAATATTACATACAAACGATGTCCAAAGGCATGATCAGCTCCTGTCAGGTAAAACTACTATAGAGTTTTGAGGTGGCTTTGGGCAGATTCAAAGTTTCTGTCAAACAACAAGACAACAGTTATCATTACTAGGGGAACAAATGCACCCAGACAGGCAACAATTTCTCTATGAATTGTCAGATAGTGCGTCAGACACGGGTTCTTTAATATCGAAGTGAGTGCTTGCCTTGATGGGACAGTAGCTGGGTGCCTGGCAATCTCTAATAATTGCAAGGTTTTCCTACGACAGTTTGTGTTGGAACATGAGAAAATGGCATGGTATTTTCAGAATTGTTTTGCGTGCTACTGAAACTGGCTGCAATCTACCAGCGGGGTAACTCCTGGCCTAGAATAAAGCTACAAGAAAAGACATGAACCATTTAAAATCAACAGGGCAAAAGCTTGCGTTTATCCCAAAGTTCCCTGTCCAGGTAGCTACTGAATGTGTTAATATGGATCGAGCTAATATTAATATGATTAGGCAACTGCAAGAGCAGCAAGGAGGCAGATATGTAATTGCGACTGAGGCAGTGACGTCAACATTGTGAGCAAGGTGGAATGGTTGCTATTAATGCAACAAACAGAATACCACAGAGGGACGTCAATGGTGACTAATGGGCTATTGAACAAATAATAAAACACCCCTGTTTGGGTTTCAAACCACACTAATCACATCACCTCAACGTGAGAACTTTATATACAGATATAATTTATGAGAAAACGTCATTTGTTCTTCAGAGAATGGTTGGCTAAATTAACTTACCTTAATACATGCGGATAGAGATTTGGATTTTGCTCTTACTTTACTCCAGGGATGCCCAGCCCTGTTCCTGGAGAGCTACTGGCCTGTCGGTTTTCTCTCCAACACCTGATTCTAGTCATTAGCAGGATGAAAAGCTTAATCAGGTTAGTCACAAATGGGGTTGAAGAGAACACCTACAGGACAGTAGATCTCCAGGAACAGGGTCGGCCAGCCTGCTTTAATCCATACTGGCCAAAGATTATATTAAAAGCTAGAATTGAGGATGTCAGTTAGGAAGTTTAAAACAGTCTCACTGACTAGCTTGCTTGTTGTTGTTGCCATGACAGGAGCTTTGGTCATCTATAGCGTTTCGCCAGGTGTAGTTGACTATTAGTTGAAGAATAAAGGCGTGTACTGTCTATGATAACATTGTTGCTGGTTGGCAGCACGAAGTGGACTATGACATTGTCTTTCCAGTGAGTGAAAACATTTGTCTTCTTGTGCATAGCATCCCCCATACAAACATGCCCACCCAGGCAAACATCAACACACACTAGTAACCCCCCACGGTACTATACTGTGTAATTTAGCTTAGCGTCGTGTCAATTAGACCAAATTGTTAGCATTTGTCATCGCTGTAGGATACAGTTTGTTTTAAAAGGTTAGACTTAGAAAACATTCTAATTTTCATCCACAACCTGGGAGCAATTTCCTTGAAGTCGCTTGGCACAGAGGGAGAATGACAGTCCGCTCTGGGATTTGATCTGCCAACCTTCTGGTGGTAACTGCAGCCTACTGGTCTAAATGGTGCAGGGCAGTTCTTAGCTTTGTGGGTCCCTCTGGTTTTAAATACAGGCCTCTTGTTTATAGTCCAAAGAACTGTTTGTGACATGCCGTGTGCTTCATGGACTTCACCAGGCCGATTAGACTCTGCTTCTTACATTACGATGATACACGTGTGATTTAATACATTTTACCAGCATGTACTTTTCTGGTCTTGACTGTTAATGTTCATGGACGGTTTGCTTTAAAACTTTGTCTGCATGTCCCATGACAAGGTGTCTAGAACTACAGGACATGGGCATTAAACTACAGGACGTTCCCTTCACCAACAACTGGGCAGCCATCTGTCTTAACACTTTGGGAACATGTGTTGAGACGGCACTACTGTGGTTACAACACAGATAATCACCTCCGATCACCTGGGAATTGTATGCCACTGGATCAAACGGTTAAAAATGAGAAACGATCGCTTGTGAACCGCACTAAATTTCTTGCCTTCCTTGATGACTGTATATATTGTATTTTTTCTTGTAACTATAGAGCTGCAAACAAAACGTCTCCACGGGGACAAAGTCATTATCTTATCTGTTATCTGTTCTAGGTTTTCCAGTCGCTTACCACAAGGAGAAAGCAATGTGCGTTGGACAGGACATTAAGGCTACACGTGAGAGCCACCTGCATGTACCTATGCGGGTGTTCCAGTCCGACTATAATGGACAGCTGGTTCCTGTCAGGCAGAAACACATTGAAGTACCCCAGGCGTGTAATTACGAAACCGGCAATATTACAGACCGGTAAATAAGATGGGCTTTTTCCTCTGTTCCCATGCTGTATACTGTATGAGAACAAGGTAATTAATTTCAAATCGAAGTCTGTTCAAACTTTAATTACGTACAAATTCAGTTAGTATTTACGTGCAGGTGATAATCGTTTTGACGATGAGGCAGAATTTGCCGGGGAAGTGAGTACAAAAATTGAGCTTTCATGTTTTCTTCCCTTTGTCGTGAGAGACGGTTTGTGTTGTGCGATCACCTGCGTGAGCAATTACGTAAGCTGGGGCAATCAAGTCATTTAACCATGCAATTATAGCAATCCAGAATAAAGACAGCACAATTAATGCACTGTCAGTAATGGAATATTCATGGTTATGATGCGCTGGTCATCAACGGATATTCACGAGATGTACTACAGCTTGGAAAAGAAGGCACAGACTGTTCCATTTCGAGCTTTCTGTCGTGATCTTGCACCCGTACCATGTGGTGTATGCGGATGACGTCACCTACTTACAGAATTAAAATCCCAGCCTGCATGATCAGATCCAATTTACACAAAATTCTGTTTTTGATTTCACAACGTCTTACTACACCGGATTACTTTTTAACATGTAATGAGATAACTGTGGGGATTTGTCCACTGAATAAAAAAAAAAAAATCCGCTAATAAATGCCTAAATGCCTTTCTCACACCTGATCAACTGACTCCCAACCAACGAAATGAGCTGCAGGGTCCTCTATCGTAGGAATTGTAATAAAAGACCGACAGATGGACAAACACACACACACACACAGGCTTATGAAATCTAGGTAGATAAACAGCCATAGCACCCCACCACGTCTGACTGAATAAATCAACAGGTATTGACATTTTGCGGGAACCCAACTCGTTACTGACCGGTGGTTTGGCATTGCCAGATGTATGGGTGTTCACAATGCAGGAATGTGGGCCCCCTGGAATCAGGGCTGTCAATTAAATGCAGAAGTACTGAATGTCTGGTGGGTGTACTGTGTCTGTGCGTTTGGTCGGAATACTGCTGAGAAATCGTCCGTCTGTTTAACTAAGCAAGCACAGGAAACGTAGACGTTTTCTCCCTTCAAATATTTCCCAGTGAGGCATAACAGGGGCCATCGTGCCCGATCTATTTTCCACGTACAAAAGGTTGTGGACCTGCTCGAAGAAAGGGTTCCCGGTTGGATGTGGAGTGATACGAGGAACGGTGGATTGCTGCACTGAGTGGGACCGGTGAGGCGCGACCCCAAAGACCACACACTCCCACCACTCTGCCCAAACATTTCCCACCACCCACCGCTCGGCATAACCATCACTTAGACAACCAATAATCACCATCGAGGAGCCCGACTTTAAACACCCCCAGAAACCTTACGTCCCACAGGATTTAAGACTTTCAAAACCTCTGAGGCTTGTAATGGATAACCAGCCAGTCCGTACCCAGCTCGAGTGAGGATTTAAGGGGCAAGACCCAAGGCTTTGGTGTGTGTGGGCTCCCGAGCACAACCGGCCAGCCTGCCAGTCAATGGGAAGTTGGTAGGAGACTGATGTTGACCATAGACCCCATGGGAGCTCCACTCAGTGTTTATTCACAGACCTAGGGGTTATTAAAACCCCAATTTTAATTCATCCAATCTGGAGTATTTCCCTTCCTGAACCCACTTGGGTTCCTTTAAGATGTTTGTGGGAGGCCTTTTATTTCACACATGACGATGGCCTGCTGGGCCTCTCGGACGGGATGTAGCAACTGAGGACATTTTGGCTCACGGGCGACCTTCCGCTGTACGCCTCCGTGTGTGCCAGGACACCGTGTCACCAGCTACGTCACTTCGCCTACACACACGTGGACGTCGCTATCCTATCCCATGTAGCCATGTGACTGGTGAGAGCAAGCAATTTTTTGGGGGGGTTGTGTTCAAATTACAGACCAGGGGAACACCTCACACGCACGCACTCATCAACACGTTTCCTTCATTTACAAGTGGTTACAGGGTCGTAACATTCCAACGGCATTTTCCCTGCTCTCTCGGGTATCACATTGTTTTCACGTGCAGTACGTATTCTCAGAGAGATGCCGATTTCTCAGAGAGAGACAAGGCTCAGTAAATAATCATTCCGAAAGCGACTGTTTGTACGAAAAAAACCCCGAAATAACAATAATAATGGTTTTCTGCTTACAGAGAACCCAAGGCAGGAAGCCAGGCAACGCTCTTAGACCAATGTCCTAACATACACAACCCCTGGCCCCGTGAGTCCTGAATTGCTTTGACCTGAGAACAAAGTGAAGATCAACACAGTGTCCGAACGATGATGGGAGTGTTCTGACATGGAACCTCAAGGCATTGCTCTGAGCCTATGGACACCCCCACCTCCCAACCGCCATCTAGTGCGGATCTCTCATTGGATCACGGTTGCCGGGCCCAAAGGATTCTCACGCTCTGACTGCCCCCCACCAAGTAAACAGGAAGTTTGGGGGTCAGACCGTGGAAAGTTAGCAGCAGCCTAGTAGTCCAGAGTGTGTATTACTACCAGAGTGTGTGTGTGTGTGTGTGTGTCTGTGCACATGTTTGCGTATATGTGTGCATATATGTGAATGTGTGCAAATGTGTGTGTGTGTTTGCCTACCTAGACATACATCTCTCTGTGCATGTGTACTTAAATGTCCCACAGGGACTAGTAAATCGTGGGTATTTTTAGAGGCCATCCGGTTCCAGCTGAGCCTTATCCAGAGCTCTAGGAACATCGGACTACAACGACACACTCGCGCAGGGCTAGGACAACACAATGTTCCCTAGTACACAACTAACCGCACAGCTCAATCCACAGAACGCTTTCGATAAAACTGTCCTCATAAAGGTAAAACAACAGCTTAAATGCCCATACGATAAGACAGGCCGAATTCCAAGCTGGAAAGACAGAGGAGGAACAGACAGGAGGCGAGAGGAGCCTCTGCATTCCAAAAGGAGACGTGCACGTTTTCACAGGCGTGGCCCGGGAACCCTCTATTGGCACCGGGTGCTTTCAGCATGTCAGTGTGATTACAGAGAAGAACCAGGGTCTCCATAGAACCCCGCCTACACACTCAATAAGGACCCCTTGTCAGAACCGCTTCTGAGAAAAGGCGGAATCGCTTCTCATCCTCCCGGTTTGGGGGAACAGAGAATGACCACCTGCAAAGAGACCCGGTTCGGCGGAACAGAGAATGACCTCCTGCAAAGAGACCCGGTTCGGGGGAACAGAGAATGACCACCTGCAAAGAGACACTTCCGGGTGGGACCTTAAGTTATGGCAGGACTGATTCGTGTGTTACAAATTTCAAATCACACAGTTTTAGTATTTCATTAAAATGTCTAATGAGTTTTGGGTCAGGTTCGGTCGATCATTGGCTATTGCAACGTTGCCCCCAACCCGGTTGGATTTGATTCTTCCCAGTTCTTTGCTTTGCTGTTTAATGATATGATGAGCCAACACTCCTTGAAACGTCTAAAAAACTACAGCAAATGACAGCAGAGCCTGAGAAAAACGCATATCCTATATATCTACATTAGGCAACAAAACCCCACAATCTATACATAACTACCGGCATCCCAAAACTCACTTCCAGCCAAAAAACAAATGATAGAGGCTTATCTCCCACTTCAAAACAGACAAGAGAATCACATACAGAGCATTTGGGGAGCTCAGCCAGATCTCATAGTCTGTCAGTAGTCCAGAGTCTTAAAAACAGCAAGCCTTAAAAGGGAAAAAAACATGATCTGAGTAAAAGAAACAGAGCTGAGGGGTCCCACCACCTCTGGGTCAATGCAACACGGAACTCCAAGACTGTCGCCGTCAGAGAATCCGTGGAATTTCTGCGTCGAGCCGAGGTTAGCAAAGGAGGGGATGAGACCAGAAAGATGAAAATAGATCAACACAAATAAGCGAAAGGCCCTATGGAGCTCTGGAAACCTCTACGCCTGTTTGTCTGTGACAAACGTGAGGGAGGGAGGGAGGGAGGAGAGAGGAGTGGGAGTAAGGGGGGTGGGTGGGGATGTATCGTTTGTCCTCTTAAGGGACCTCGTTCACCCCCTTCCCACTTTGAGGATACATCCCCCTAAGGGGCTTTCCTATTACGGAACAGTCAGTAATGGCAGAGACATTTCAGTAGACATCCTTGCTCTGTTGTTTGCATCTGCACGATTGTGCATCATCCATTTCAAATAAAAAACCAGCTACACATAATGACGTGTCATTATATTTCACCGCGCTAATTGAGTTGGTAATTGGTTCATAACAGCAATAAGGCGTCAGGGGGGGTTCGACAAATATCGCCAATAAACCACAGCTAAGCGTTGGCGTCTAGGCACCCAGCAATGCTAAATTGGTCGTATACCACACTCCCTCGTACCTTAATGCTTATTTCTATACAGTTTATCTATCTTACAAGACCCCCGTTTCGGAAACTCTAAGTCGAAGCCCATTTTTATCCTAGAAAACTAGGCACCTGGATGCAGGTCTGCCATGGCGTGTGAAGGAAATAACTGACAGCTAATCCAAGACTGAGTGAGAACATCCGACATCTGCCTCTGCGTGCGTCAGGTTGATGAGGGCAGAAGGACGGAGAAGCCAAACACCCGCCAACGCTTCGCTTCTCAGCTAAGTTGCCCCGACGTTGCTTACTTTTATCGTTCTAGTTTGATCTGGACGCAACCATGTCAACTCCAGACAAGGGATGTTATTCCTTTTGAAAGGTTTCAAGAAATAGCACTTTCCTTTCATGGAACGTCATTGTGCATTTGCAGGTGGAATTTGGTATTCTCCTGTGCTTTTTTAGGATTATAGCCAGTAGCTTTGAAAATACTGCACAGAAGCCAAAGAAACGTATAAAGGAGCAAGACTCCTTTAGGTACTAGGACAGGGACGACAAGGTGTACTAGGACTGGGAAGACCAGGTGTACTAGGACTGGGAAGACCAGGTGTACTAGGACTGGGAAGACCAGGTGTACTAGGACTGGGAAGACCAGGTGTACTAGGACGGGGAAGACCAGGTGTACTAGGACAGGAAAGACCAGCTGTACTAGGAGAGGGTAGATCAGATGTACTAGGACTGGGACGACAAGGTGTACTAGGACTGGGAAGACCAGGTGTACTAGGACTGGGAAGACCAGGTGTACTAGGACTGGGAAGACCAGGTGTAATAGGACTGGGAAGACCAGGTGTACTAGGACGGGGAAGACCAGGTGTACTAGGACAGGAAAGACCAGCTGTACTAGGACAGGGTAGATCAGATGTACTAGGACTGGGAAGACAAGGTGTACTAGGACAGGGTAGATCAGCTGTACTAGGACAGGGTAGATCAGATGTACTAGGACTGGGAAGACAAGGTGTACTAGGACTGGGAAGACCAGGTGTACTAGGACAGGGAAGACCAGATGTACTAGGACTGGGAAGACCAGGTGTACTAGGACTGGGAAGACCAGGTGTACTATGACGGGGAAGACCAGGTGTACTAGTACAGGGTAGACCATATGTACTAGGACTGGGAAATCCTGGTGTGCTAGTATGTGCAACTCAGTTTAATATTATAACTACATTTCTTTTACTGATTTTGAGTTGAATTGACTGATGTGTGGTAAATATTATATGTGACGGTTCAATCATTCTACCTCAGCCTTGCTGTACTTGGAAAAGAGAGAGCTGCATTTTGGAGTATAATAATGATACAGATAACCCATATAAACGAGAAGAACAGTACCGCCACAATAGGAGTGTGCACTGTGATGCACCATCCCCCGAGTCTGGCTTCTCTAGGCTTTTTCCTGGATCTCTAAGAACTTCCATTTCTTAGTGCGTTTCAGGATGCATATCTGTCTAGGCGCTTTGCCACCGCCGGCGATGTAATATAAGAAGGAACAATAAAACCCTTTTCAGTCACCACAAGCAACTCAAACACAAAGCTTATTTACAGGATCTGGTTGGTGTTGCAGACAAAAACGCAGCATAAGCCCTGGCACCAACAAACTAGAAAGCCGAAAGCTCTATTTAAAACCTCAACAAGCCACCGACCTGCCACCTGCCTGAGCCTTGCATTGGTGAGTCTGAATACTGGTCCCAAAATCATCTCCCTCCCAATTCTTTACAGAGTCCGGTGAAGGCAATCTCTCGTTCATTTGCCCGAAGTCATTATGTCTCAGCTTGTGCAATCGCGTTGAAGTGCCAAAGGAGATAGAAACAGAACTGCGTGACCGCTCATGTTTGGGCTACGGCAAAATGCCACAAGATGTCCGCTGTTAGCCATTAACCAGAAGTAATTCAAGTGGACTGCCGAAGCGGATGAGTTACGGATGACCAGGCAGTGAATATGGACGCTTCGCCAGAGCCGAGACGTGTCGCTCATCGGTTTGGTACATTTGGAGAAAGCGGTAGTGATTCATGGAGACCCTCATTCGGGCTCATTGGTGGGGGAGAAACTCGGGGTAGTGTCAGGACGGCTCATTAACCGCAATGTAGAATTGAAAAACCAAACAGATTATTAACCAAGAGTGCGCAAATGTCAGTGGGTGTCCGTTTGATGTAGTTCATTAACAACAGAGACACACACTCACACAGTGGTTTACCGTTGGAGTCCGTTTCGTCTTAAAAGTATCCCTTTTCATTTACACCCTTGACATTGGTATTACGTAAATGTACCTAGAATACCTTTGACATCCTTTGTCATAACCCTAGAGCAGAAGGAAGATATTGTGCCAATAATTTAGACTTCACCTTCATGCATGTCTACGGGCCCATGGGGTGCAGTGAGTCTGTGGTAAGATAAGCACAGATTTATTGGGAAAACACTGCTACAGGACTTTTCTTCCTCAAAAGCCCTTGAAAGGCTCAAGGAGGAAACACACAGTCTCCTACACAGACGCCATAACAACGACGGGGGAAGAAGCTTGATTCACTCCCCGAGCCACACTGGGAACCTTATAATTGCCCATTGGGGGGCACGGAAGAAATGGTCAAACCTTTAGCATAGGAAGTCTAGAGCATGGAGAAACAGTCCTCTAGCATATATCATTCCGGAATTCCCAGGTGTCCCAGTTGCTATGCGCTTAGCTGGGCCTGGGAATGTCGGGTCGGTAATGGACAAAGGTGGGACAGATGTGGGAAGTGAGACTGAGGCAGCCTCAGGCACTTTATCCAAACACACCCTCCACCCTGCCGCCCGTGGCATCATCGCCAATTGTATTCAAGGCCTACATTATTGCACTGTTCTGTTCTAACCAGGTCCTGTTGGTCGAAACGTGTGACTCACCTAATAACCTCCGCTAGCTTTGTTAGCCCCCGGAGCTGGCTGAGGGAATCACCGGAGTGCGATACCCCTATGCCCCAAGGTATTTGAATGATCTCATACTAAACTTTAATTTCTCCCATTCTAGATACGTTAGCTAGACATATTTTTGCGTTGTCAGATTTCTTTACTGTAAACCTTCCAATCACCCGTAGACTTAAAAACTATACAACTCCTGTAAATGCACCCAACCTAGCAAATATTTTGCCAGCACACTGTAATAAAAAATGGCCTAATATCGCAAAACCGTCCCGTTTGACAACCCTGACGGCGGATAAACCTTCCTAGCCACTCGGCAAGGCTCAAACTTAGACTGCAGTGGACAACGGGGTTAACAAGGAGCTGCTGAGTAGAGACCCTGTGGCGTAACCAGGACACAAAAATGCTAAAACATTTTTACTGTTCACATTTCACCATTGTGGTTAGTTTAGTCACCATAATATGAAAAATTATAACAAATGGTATCACAATGCATATCCAACACAGAAACAGATTTGGATAACTGCTGGGTGGTCTCTAGGTTTTGAATCAGGCATGGATTTCCAAAGATATATAAATACGTAGCTCACGTGTCTGAGAGTACATCGTGAAGGCAACATCTCAGCCGGCATCTGTATCAAACGTCATTTATTTAACTAGGAAGCACTACTCTGAAAATATTAAATCAACAATCAGGAAATTCCTACCAAGCTCTCCACAAAGGCCAGCATGAACTAGACTGCAGCACAGCTGACTTCAGAATGATTTGTGTACTTTTGTATTGCTGTAGACGAAAAAGAGACAAGATCCTCTAATGTTTCGAATTTTGGCCGCTGGTGATACAGTAGCCTTCGAGAGATTCAATACCGTTATATTACCCTTTGAGAACATGTAATCACCAATTATGCAATAGCCGGTTTTGTACTATCAGGCAACATCGACGGCCTACTAAACCAATGTCATCCGAGTAACGCTGCAGTGTTTGAACCACATCACCCCCGTGACACTGAAGACAATAAAAACACCTCATGCTGTTCTTTTCACATAATCGAGATCCGGGTCGCGTGGCCCTGCTTCTCACACAGAGCCAGCATTAGACCAGGGATGACACCAGAAACATCATCACTGTCATCATCATCACCGTCATCACCACCATCACCGTCATCACCATCACCATCGAATGTCCAACATTCAGACGAGGCTGATGGGGAGGCACAGTCACACACCGTTATGGCGAGGGTTTTCTCCAGACATCTTGTCCGAGATTCCAGGAGGGATGGGAGAGCGGTGATGAGTTGGCTGTGAAAGAATGGACGTCACATAATGCAAACACATGCCCACGGGTCCACGGGCTCACATACACTATCAGAACCATGCCTGGGACCTAATCCAGGCCAGATGTGGACCCCCAGCGATCCCCACCCCCCCTTCACCTAACTCGCGTCTGGGACAGAAGGATAGCGTCAAGGTAGAGAGGGGGTGTACCAAGCGTTACATTCCCTCCGTGTAGGGGGTCAATGAGGGTGGGGGGTCAATGAGAGTGGGGGTTGTTGAGGGGGGGGGCGGGCAATGTGAGCGGGGGTCGCTGAGAGTGGGGTCAATGTTTTTTATTATCCTCCAAAGACCTTATGGGGAAGCTGCAGTGTTTACTCGGGGACTGACTTCAGTGTGTCTGACCTCCAGAAGAAGTCAAAGTAAAAGTAGTATGGTTGTTTCAGATCTGCAGTCGCGGGAAGGCCTTTTGTATTGGAATGGAAGGCAAATACCTCAGTTGTGTTGTACAATTGTCTGTAAGATAATGCCTTGGTTGGGGTCTTCAAAGGAAATGAGACTGCGCTTCGGAAAATGATTTTGCCTACGTTACCAAAAGCGATATTGAAAGAACTGCAGACTGTCTAATATAGGTGTGAATGCAAAATATTCACAATAAGCAGACCCTTTTTGGGTAGTGTTACTGGTAGGAAACACACACACACCCAGGCACACACACACCCAGGCTCACACACACACCCAGGCACACACACACCCAGGCACACAGCCATTGCAGTGTTATCAGTTCTGACAGGGCAACATGACGGCGTCTCATAAAGAGGGCGTCACAAGAATCTTTTGACAAGTTGTCACGCTCTACAAAGCCCAGCCCTGATGTCGGAAGATTAAACTACCCAGGAGATTTGATCCACACCCACACTCCAGAGATGTCATATAGACTGTCAATACATGTTATCTTCTGTTTGAAAATAGAATGTTAAGTAGTTTGACATGCACTAGCAATATAATCACAGGTTTTAAACAATGAGAACATAACATAAGTAAATATACGTAAAAAAATCTCTACATAATATGTAAATAGTATACATTGAAAATTTATGTTTATATTCCAAACACATTTAATATTGTTTGGCAAGTATTTCAATATGTTAAAAAAGAAAATACCTCACACTTTTCCAAAAGTGCATGCGCTTGCAATCAGTTTGGACAGACCAGACCAGGTTTCAAGGTATCAGAAGTGTGAAAAATGCATCCTTCTTTGTTCTTTTCTCAAAATATACTCCTAGATTAGAGTCAATATCTATGCTAAAACTGCCATTACCGTATGACCTTTACAAACTGACCGTTATTCAGATTTATTTCATTACACCTTTATAACATTGTGTGTGTGTGTGGTCAGACTGAAAAACTAATGAGAATTTCTGGCCTCAAAGAAATATGTTGTTCCTTCTTTTAGAAAAAGAGGTACATTTCAACCCTCTTACTGATCCGCTTTTCTTTGATACTGGGTTTTTCATCTGAGCTGAAGGGCCTTGTCGTGTAAGTCAAAGATTTCACAGGATATTGAAATACCTCTAACCCAAAACCGCTGAAAGGAATTTGTCTCTGCGGGAACTTTTTGATACTTCTATATTTCTTTGTAGGACGTTCACCCAAGGCACAGATGTGACGCCAAGCCTCCAGACCAAGGATTCATTTTTCACCCAATAGTTTTCAACACAACACATTCCACATTCCACGTACTCATAACACATACAAGCCGGGGCCGGTTTCGCTGTGCCCTCGTATTGAGAAATCAAATCACAGAATCCTGATCTATGATTAGAGCGGGCCTCGGTTCAGGGGCCTACTGATCTATGAGAAGAACAGGCCTCGGTTCAGGGCCTACTGATCTATGATTAGAGCGGGCCTCGGTTCAGGGGGCTACTGAACAATTCCCCACCAGGCTGGACCACGAGGACTGAGGCGTTTGCGTGGCACAGAACAATTCTCTACCAGGCTGGACCACGAGGACGGAGGTGTTTGCGTGGCACAGAACAATTCTCTACCAGGCTAGACCACGAGGACTGAGGTGTTTGCGTGGCACAGAACAATTCTCTACCAGGCTGGACCACGAGGACTGAGGTGTTTGCGTGGCACAGAACAATTCTCTACCAGGCTGGACCACGAGGACTGAGGTGTTTGCGTGGCACGAAACAGTAATCTCTGGAAGCTGAATCGGGAAAGGAGAACCAATATAAATATCACAGCCAAAAATTCTAAAATTACCTGGAAGTTTACATTTGGAGAGGGGATTTTCCGGCAAGCTCAGCGAGGGGTTATTTTAGAAGAAGCTGTCATTTTTGATAAGCGAGTTGAGCATAGCTTTGCTGCAGAAAACCTAATTAAGTGTGTGTGTGTGTGTGTGTGTGTGTGTGAGATCTATTTTTCAATTTCTTTTCATCCTCAATTTTCTATAATTAATGACATTATATCTAAACTCTGCCCAGGAAAGAAATATGTGAGAAATACATTTTTGAGGGAATAAAAGAAAGACAAGGGAGATAAACCATGTGAATACTGACCACATAGTGCCTGGATACTACCTCTCGTATAAAACATACTACCTCCCTAAAGAAACACACTACCTCCCTAATGAAACATACTAACTCCCTAAAGAAACACACTACCTCCCTAATGAAAGATACTAACTCCCTAAAGAAACATGCTAACTCCCTAATGAAACATGCTAAGTTCCGAATGAAACATACTAACTCTTTAATGAAACATACTAACTCCCTAATGAAACATCCTAACTCCCTAATGAAACAAACTAACTCCCTAGTGAAACATATTATCTTGCAGATGACACTAACTTATTAAAATCGAATTACTATAATTGTACTTACTCATTATTAATACCTACTTGCCCATACTTAACTCTAACTATAATATCTAAACCATGTTAATCGGCCCAGCATCCTTCAAATAAAAAAGTACCTTTAACTCACTTATAGAAATTCACTTTCTCATGGCCTAAAGACTTTTATTTCCTCTTGGACAAATGTCAAACGCTAATGTGAGACTGTGATCCAACGTTGGTCAATCATCGCTGGGGAACTCAATCCTGAAAACATTGCAGAACTAATGAGCTACACAGACCTCAGGTAAGAAGTTCAACACTGCATCTTTTCTTTCCTAGTCATTTCGGGAAGGTCATGGAAAGCTCCTGACTCTAATCATTCATTGCCGAACAGAAAACATGTGACATGGTGGTAAGGACTTATTTCCACAGTCCATTCACAATTGGGAGAGATTCCATTCTCACAGAAGCGCCATTCTACAATCCTCCTTAATATACAGGCATATATACTGGATGTATAGACCAGTACTCTCTCTCTACTAAGAGTTAACCTGTGTTAAGAGTTTTATCCATTCACACTAAATGCTTATAGAAGAAGGAGATTGTAAATAACAGAACTGTGCCATGCTACAACTGGTTAGACTGATAAGCATGACATCCCCTTAAGCATGTCACATAGCAACAGCTTCACAATTACATTCCTGTTATCATCCCATAGTAGAGGACAAGTGGGAAACGGGGAACCAGAACCGCAAAATAACTGTGAAGGGATTGGTCAGTTTTAAAGTACGGTTGATGGATTGTTTAGTTCTAAGGTACGGTAAAGGATTGTTTGGTTCTAAGGTACGGTCGAGGATCTTTTGTTTCTAAGGTACGGTTGAGGATTGTTTGTTTCTAAGGTACGGTCGAGGATTGTTTGGTTCTAAGGTACGGTCGAGGATTGTTTGGTTCTAAGGTACGGTTGAGGATTGTTTGGTTCTAAGGTACGGTCCAGGATTGTTTGTTTCTAAGGTACGGTCCAGGATTGTTTGGTTCTAAGGTACGGTCAAGGATTGTTTGTTTCGAAGGTACGGTCGAGGGTTGTTTGGTTCTAAGGTACGGTCGAGGGTTGTTTGGTTCTAAGGTACGGTCGAGGGTTAGGGAACCTCAATAATGCCCCGAACCACAGAAACTCAGGATGGGAATCTTTGCGTCGTGAAAGATTGTGACAATTCAGAACGAGAATGTTAGGTCCCCTGGGAGTGGCTGTGTCCATTTTATAACAAAGGTTTGTTTGACAAACAAATTACAGGTCCGCCCGCACCATTTCAAACGTTCGGATCAGCAGCGTGTGCCCGGATGGCTGTAGTCTTTTATGGCGTTTCTGGCTTTCCTAGGGCATTGTGTGTGGTAGACGGCTTGCACGGAGGGGAGATGGAAACCGATGATGCACTCCGCTGACTTCACCACCCTCTGCAGGGCCTTGCGATCAGCACCGGAGCAGCTGCCGTTCCGGGCAGGGATACAGCTCGAGAGGAGGCTCTCAATGGGGCACCTGTTAAAGTTGGTGAGAGTTCTTGCAGACATGCCAAACTTATTGAGTCACCTCAGGAAGTACAGGTGTTTTTGTAGGTCGTTTTTACCGCAGAGTCTGCATTCCTGGACCAGGCGAGGTCATCTTTAGGGGACTTGGGGGGGCTCCAGTGCTCAGAGAGGTGGGGTTGTCTGTTCTCAACTGGGGTCGGCTTGTCAGGAAGTCCAGGATCCAATTCCACAGGGAGGATTTAAGTGCCAGGGTCCTGCCCTTTAGGCACAAGCTTAGCAGGCACAATAGTGTTGAATACTGAGCTGTGGTCCGAAAACCGCATCCTCATGTACGTGTCTCCTTTTTCTATGTAAGTTAAGCTGGAAATGAAATACACCAATGTGAGGTCTTAGCTTCTTAAATAAATCAACTGCCTGAAGGAGATCTTGTGACCACAAATATTTGTGTCCAACCGTTTTTCCATATGTAGAGAATGGTAGTGTGCTGCTGTAATAGTTGTGGCTGGATATCATTGTGTAAATCAAGCAATAACACATTTTCTGGAGATGAAAGTACCGTGGCTTAGGGTAAATTCCATTTACATTTTTGTCAATTTGGGAAGTACACTTGAATTCCAATTCAATTTTTTCCTAGTATTGAAGATAATTGGATCTAGAAATTAAACTTTTAAATTGCTACATGGTTTCATGGGAAAACCACATCCCGTGACGTTTTCATGGAAAGAAAATCATCCTCTATTGATTCTGTCAAAAACTTGCAGTCAAGGAGAATACTTCAGTGCATTTTTCTATTGTCTCATCCATTGGAGATAGGAATTGTTGGATTTTAATAGGAGGCCAATCTTGAAAATGGTACTGTAATCAATGACAGTTGACCTTGCAAGCTCGGACCATAATGAAAGTGGCCTATTTGCCCTTGCTTAGCTTCCAATCTTACAAAAAAAGATCCCTTTTTTAAAAGCATGGCAAGTTACCTGGACAAGCTCATTAGGTGAGACTTGATCCAATATAGATGAGAGAGATTTCTATCCTAGGCGGCCTTCACTGGACTAAATTCACTTGTCAATCATCCAGTAGGTGACTGAAGCTGTCTTTATTGGAAGAGGTACGTGGGTCACTCTCCGCTCACCTTCATTCTATTGCATTCCTCGCAATCAAATCTTCCAACTTGCTTGTTGTCCCAAAAGCTAAATAAAATGGCAGCTTTGTGTTGTTTTGTTTTTTTAAGCATTGGAAGAAGAGAAGAGATTTACAAAGGAAATACAGTGCTAATGCAGCCCCAATGAGGATTTATCTAAAACCCTTTTGTATGCTGCTTTCTTCACATGTATCCGCTTCTAGCGTGACCTAAGCTTGACCTCTTTCTGTGGAGAAACACTGTCCTATAGTTAGTCACAACCGCTGACAGACAACGTGTTTTTGCTGCGGTTTGTCAGATACCCATCAGTCCATGAACAAATAGGTTACCGAACAAGACAGGCTCAAAAGTCACAAATTATATTTGGACCATTATTTACATAGTTACCTGGCAACCAAGGCTCTTTCAAAGACCTGTCAGTCAAGGTGAGCTCATAAATACAAGCTGCCCACCCACTCAACTTGTCTTTTCAGATTCCTTGATAGATAGCCAAGAGCAAGGAAAAAATATGCATTATAGATATTTCTGTCAAAGTCAAAGGGCTATTTTATGAAAATATGTTATTATGTTATTAGTATATTTATTTACCCAGTTTAAAAGCCACACCACGAGAGACCATTTGTTAGGATAACCCTCATTGAGTTTGCCCTTTGTAGGGTTCTTAAAATGTCAATGTAGCGGCAATACCTTGGGTAGCGTTTTCTACGGTACACATTATACGCAGTAGCCTTTCATAGTAGCACCGCTGTAAATTAAAGGGATGTGTGGCAACTGTGATTGAATCACACGAGGCCGCTCTCCGGGTTAATGGTGTTCCCGTGTGCAGTATGTATTTACCCTTTCGTTATTAAGACGGAACTTACTGCATTCGGAGCACGAGATACGGGGGGGGAGATATTTTCCTGTGTGTATATGGTGTAAATGCGCGCAGGTGTGAATGGACCTTGCGGGATGCTTGTTCTTGGTAACGCTGCCCTCTGCAGAACAGCGTCCTCTCTTGTACTCGTCTATCTCTGCCAGCCACGGTGTTTATCATCGTCCTCTCTGCCAGGACTTGTCGACTCTTCTCATTAGTAGGTTTTAATGGACACTCGCTCACAATCTCCGCTCATTCATTTCCCATTCCGTGTCCTGATTGGTGTAATAACGGGAATCAGCTACGCAACCAACAGGGTTGTGTGGATGTGAGACTCCGTGTGTGCGTGAGAGTGAGTCTGTGTGCTCAGGGGGTACACTAGGGAACGTCGAAGCCCCCTTCTGCAGTTCCGGAAAAGGCTGAGTTGAACACGTGACTGGCAAATTATTGAGTAGTAACTCAACCACACACACATACAGACCTACAACACATCAACAAAAAACTAAAGTATTAAACTTGTGTGCAGCTGTGTGTGCTACAGTGAGGTATGTGCTATTAGATTTCATTTATTAGTCTTTATCTATAAAATCCTCCTTGATCTCTTTAATAATATATGCACTTTCATTGTTGTGCCATAATTAGAACCACACAAAATATATTTTTTATATTCTGCTAAACTGCACCCCAGTTCTACAAGTTAGTCCGAATGATCTGTGTGAAATGCTCTCCACTACTGCAAGTCTGCTACCAGTACAGATTGACAGTTTTATGTCGGACTGCTGAATGACACACATCTGTGACGGATGTGATTAAGAATTATTAATTGCTACATTAACACTGCTCCAGTTTGTTTCTTTGGCAAATGTAGGTACTCTCCAGCACAACCGACGGGAATGACATTCATTGAATAGACTTGTTTAAAACATCTCATATTAAGTCACGTTCAAACGTTGTGATTAGCTAGCAAATTCTAGCGATAACAGAATGTTATCAATGCTAACGTTAGCATGCGAATATTTAGTGGACTGAACCTAAGCATTGACTAGCTAGTGAATTGCATAGTGCCATCCAATTCTATACTAACATAGAATAGACAAGGGGTTTAGCCACTAATTATTTGCCTTCTTTGGAGGTGGTATCGTGTTTTTAAGCCTTTGTAATTAAAATACATTCTCATCCGCTCCAATTGAGGACGCGAAGTGATCAGCCCTAAAAGCTACGTCCAGACACGTTTTTTATGAAACTCGCAAGAATACAGCTAAAGCTCATGTGTTGCTGTATTAACAGCCTTTCTTTGGCAAACTGCTTAATGGGTTTTAGAAAGTTTTAGTATATGAATGTCATTGGATGTTGCCCTTTTCTCTGTAGCTTAACAGAGATAGAGAAAAAGAAAAAAACATACATGAAACTTCCAGTAAGTATTTTCAGTTTGGATATAAACACTAATGCCGCAGGGATGATAACCTCAATCCAAAGGCTCACTCGTTTTTGAAAGGGTTGCATGCAGAACTTTATTTATCGTCCAAAGAATACATCTTGCCTTCAAAACAATCTTCTTCCATCAAAGAACCCTTATTGGAACTTTTCTCTGAGAGTGCACTGCCCTTCTCAACTCATACAATGAAGTCACAATAGAGATCAATGTTTTTAATAACTGTACACACACATAAAAGAGGAAAGACCTTGCAATAAACCATGTAGCTGGGCTTCAGAGTTCTGTGTCAGGTAAACTGGATTTCTTGGCTATTTCTATGGATGCTGACATTGAATCCATTCCGATGTACACAGTGTGTAGGGAAGAAGAGTACTCTCGCAGTTCGAAGGCCCGATGTTCTCATATTCGGCTCGTTCTTCAAGTAACCACTTTGGGAAGACGTTTGAAGTACTCAAATAAGGTTGTGTCGGTTATTTTCCAAACTTAATTACGACAGGCACTAGTTACTTGTACTAGCGAGTTGTTATCAGTTATAGTAGTTTTGTATCAAGTTTCATGCTTTTAGATTGCTCGCCCATCAAATGCATTGGAAGAGTCCATCCAACACATTTGGTGTGACGTTCCTGGTTGTTATTGACCTGTGGCCAGACTAGCTTGCATGAAACAAACATAAACATTTGAATGGGAATATGAATCATCTACTTGTTAGAAAGTATCTGACGTCTGATTGTAAAATGTTCTGACATATATGTTATTGGTTACAGTTACAGTTGTAATGTTGTTTTGTTCATAGTTAGATTACATCGAACTGATCAGTAGTCAGCTTCTCACTAACTCTGTTCTTATATACATAACCGAATACATTAGGCTTAGTTAGTGTAGGTCAGTTGACACTTTAGCCTTGTATGACAGTAGTTACATTGCTTAGGTTAGTGCAAAGTACCTATTTTCTAAGTACTTCAAACCGTAAAGTACGTAGACGTGGTCAAAACAACCAGCGGCCTTTTCCACAAAAACAAAGCCAGTGACGTCTTAACCTACATCCACAGCCAACCATGGACCTTCCCGGGGTTTTCAACATTGCAAATATGTATTTAGGATTCCCGCCGACAGACTGAGAACCCCCTCTGTGTCTTGAACCTGTGGGGGTGTTCGGAGGCCCTCGACCAAGCAGGAAGGTACTCCTTCTGCATACCTTTCTCCCAGTTAGATGGATGGAGCGCCAGGCGGTCAGTTACACAGGGGGGCTTTGTGAAACCAACGTGCCTCAATTAAAAGACTGACCCAGGCCTGTCTCTGCTGAGATAAGAAGACGGTTGTGTGTGTGTGTGTGTGTGTGTGGGGGGGGGGGGGGGGGGGGG
>JACXGK010004820.1:0-36126 GCA_016801125.1 Novumbra hubbsi
TTCATCTCTGAACCAGACCAGTGAAAGCTCCTCTCTGAACTGAAGACATAGGCATGACGCAAGAAGATAGCAGAGCAAATTAAATGTTTTACCCACTGTGTTGAATTCTGCTTTTTTGCTACACACTATATAGCTGCAAAAAAGACATGAACGTGGCAACACGCAATTGTAAACAAACTGCAGCGTAGCAGGACGCTTTTTAGATGCTCAGTAGGCAGGGGCCTGAAGTCTTTCTGCTGTTTCATTGGTTGATTTGCAGAAATTGTGTTTCCACCTGGTCTCGAACCGGGGACCTTTTCGCATGATAGGCGAAGGTGAAAACCACTACACTTTGGAAACCGTCTGACCTCTGCTTTGTCAATCGTGTGGGCCGGTTGCACGTCAGCATCGTATTTGTGATATGGATCCTCACAGGGGGTACTTTTTTTTAAAGATGTTTGTACAAGGCCTTATATGATGCCTCACCATCAGGACTGGGGACATCCGTGGCCTAGCAGTCGATCTCCGCTGTGACCAGCGAAAGCGCTTCTCTACACAGATACTCCATTTTGCTAGAAGAACCGAGTCCCGACCCTTTTCATCCAGTCCTTCGGAATCGTCTGTATTAAAGAACTTGTCAGCCGATGCCAACTTAGCGTGGTAGGTAGCGCATCAATCGCATAATCTAGAGGTTGTGGGTTTGATCCTCAAAGAGGGCAATGGTTTTTGATGCTGCGTGTACATTGCTAAACACGATGCCTCACCATCAGGACTTGGGACATCCGTGGCCTAGCAGTTCATCCCTGCATTGACATACCAGAGGTTCCAACAGGCTCCCCTTGTTGCTAAGAGAACTTAGTCCCAACCCATTTTACCAGACCTTCTGATGCCTACCTTTTTCAAATCATTGTCTAATGTAACTCCCTTTCTATCTCTGTCACCTCATCATCCAGTCACTACTTTCTACCTTGATTGACTCAGTGGTTTTGGAAGCTGTTTGTACCAGGCCTAACACCACGCCTTCACCACCAGGACTGGGGACATCCTTGGCCGAGCAGTCCGTCTCTGCTGAGACCTACAACGTTCTCTTTAAGCAGGTGCTACCAATGTAGCCTATAATGGAGTTGTTTCGACAGCCTATTAATAATGCGGCTGTCATTGCTTCTACAACCCATAGACAGACTCAGCCAAAAGATAATTTTGCTGTCATACCAAAAACAAGTAGTCCTACAACAGTGGAGGGAAAATTGCACTCGCTAGTGTCCCATTTCTATTAGTGCTGTTTGTTATAATGTATTTTAAAGATGTAGCAATTATTTATTCTCCGGTTTGTAAATGTTGAATGTGTACTGCTAGCTGACCGAAGTATTGTGTACATTAATTACTGATAATTAGAATTTTCTATAAAGTTAATGAAAAGTATTCTTAATTATGTCTAAAAAAGATTCTGCTACAATATATTAAAACTAGATTATAGTATAGTCAACCAAGAAACATTTAGATATAGAGCTTGAGAATAATGAGTGGATGGAGGCAGGGTAGCAAAAAACCACTCAGGAAAGAATAGTTGAAATAGCAGACCGTTGAAATGAATGCAGAAGTGTCCACCAGTAGTTGATTAGCCTACTTCACAAGCCCATTTTTAGAGGTGGAGGCAATTACGTGATAAGTAGCAAAATGTTGGTGTGCATTAACTTGCCATGAGGGTACGTTTAAGCATTTCATTGTGTGATAGCAAAAAAAACATTGGGATTATTATTGTCTTCTTGTTTGTTGTATGCTTTGAGCCAGTTTGTGACAGTTTATAGAAGTTTGGGAACCACTGCTCTAAGGATGGGTGTGACTCACCCATAGTGAGAACTGTGACATGCGGGCCTGTGCTACCCTCTACTGGCGAAGGTGTAGTATTGCAGACTCTTTTAGTTATTATCCCTGTTGTGTCGTTTCTACTGTGTTACATTGTGAAGGTGTAGTATTAGTGTCCATGGTGTAAGATGATGAATGCATTGAACTGCTGTCAGTTGTGGTTGGCTCTTGGAGTGTGGCTGGCATTGGAGCAGGAAGGCTTTAGCAAACAAAGAAAACTGTCACATTAAAACTCACAATTTAAACAGAATGTTATGTAGGGCACCAGTGAAAAGTTTGGATACCCTTACCCATCCATGGACCTTCTGTCAAGTCGGATCAGATGGGATAGCCTACGTTGCCCCTGCACATTGATGAGGCTTGGGCACCCCAACCCTATCGCCGATTTGTTGTTTGTCCCTCCATGGATCACTGTTGGTAGGTACTCACCACTGCTGACCGGGAGTACCCCGCTAGTCTTGCAATTTCAGAGATGCTCTGACCCAGTGGTCCGGCTCTAAAAATTTGAAACTTGTCAAAGAGGATCTGGTCTTTACACCTGCGCATTTGTCCTGCATTTGTCCTGTTGAATATGAAAACTGACTGTTTGCTTACCATCTTATCTACCTAGAGCTGGACATGTGTCCTTGTTAAGAGATTATCAATGTTATTTCTATCACCTGTTAACTGTCATAATGTTTAACTGTCATAATATTTTATGACATCAGTATATACAACTCTTAAAAGAAGATTATCAGTGAGGAACTGAATGGTTCAATTTAAGAGATTACTCAAAAAACTTCCTTTTGAACTTTTTTGGAAAGAAAAGAAAAAGGTTCAGTTGTACGATCTACACTCAGTTCACGCTCCCAATCACACCACCAAGACAACCCAGTGCCCAGATCCCACGTTCACAGTTGCCTGCCTTTCGACTGATTTAGCCTGTCCCTGATTTGGACTTTCGCCTGTACCGACACCTACATGCATCTTCCTGAATATGTTTTGCACACTCCTGAGTGTCTTATTTAAATAACTACCTGCTTTGCAATTGGGACCATACCTCTGCCTCTCCCGGGTCCATCCTGACATCAGTGGTGTCATATTTATTTCCAGAGCTGTACATTTAATAATTAAAATAAATATTACTGGGAAATCTTGCACTTGCAAAAGCTCTGTGAACTTTGAAAAAGTACTTACTTCATATTACAATGAATTCATACACATCTTATAAGGTAAAATGAAAATTCAGTATATGGCCATTGTGTGTGTGGTTCTGCTCTCCTCCCAGAGCGGGACAGCTTGTGAGACAGGCAGTCTGTCACGGTTGTAGTGGGGTGCAGAACCAAACGCAGACATTTTGATAAATGAAAGGTGATTTACTCCAATAAACAAACAGGTACAAACTACACGAACAGTAAATGCAAAGAAAAGGTGCTGTGGGAAACAGCAGAACTGAACTAAAGCATAATACAAAGAACATGTAGCGCATCCACTTGAAAACTGAATTAAACAAAGACAAACCGTGAGCGTTGTGTAACACAAACAATAAACCACCCAGAGTGTGGTGAAAACCCTAACCTAAGTAGGCTCCCCAATCAGAGTCAACTGAATGCAGCTGCTCTGATTGGGGAGCCCACAGCGGCATGGAGAAGGCTAGAGGCCTCTCCATGGGTCATGCTCTGAAACGGCTAGGGGCCCGCAGCCAGGGCATGACACAGTCCAACCTGTACAAAGGCCTGAGCTCAACCTTGAATGGGGAGCTCTAAACTGCTGAGGGTTGGTAAATGCTCCAGGTTTGCAAATCTATATTAATGACTTTTCTAATGAGAAATTCCATGACAATTACTGGCTTAATTAATGTAACTTTTTTGAGTTGTACTTCTTCCAAGCTTCTTGTAGGATCTTCTTATTCATATTTTTTTCCCTTTCCCCTATATAGACTATGGCACGCAGTATTAGTAGATATATTTTCACCTTTATTTACCAGGTGGAAAACAAATTTGTATTCATAATGATGACCTGGTCAAAAGCATAACAATTTCAAGAAAAAACACTCTTGAGCATGAATGAACACATTCTATGTAATGTGAAAGTACTTATGTAAAGTAAATCATGTAAAGTACATGAAAGGGTGAAAGGGTTATACAGTAACCAGTGATACATATTTACAGGTGGATAAGGTGCATAGATAAACATATGAGATAATACATCTAAATACACTGCTCCAAAAAACTAAGGGAACACGTAATCCTCACAGGATAACACCAAGTCAATTAAACTGATAGTATTCTGTCCAGTTAGGAAGCACAAGCAATTGTGAATCAATGACACCAGTTTTAGGAAAGTGACAGCTGAAGAGGCAACAGAAAGACAGCCCCCAAAAAGGGAATGGTTTTGCAGGTGGTGGCCACTGACAATTGCTCTCTCCTTAGCCTTCATGAATGATTGTTCTAAAATTTTGCATTTTGCATGTGTCCTTGTCACTACTGGTAGCAGGAAGCAGTACCTGCAGCCCATTCGGATTGCACAAGTAATCTTGGTCCTTCAGGATGACACATCCATACGTGCTGTTGCAAGAAGGTTTGGGGTGTCTCTTGGTGCAGTGTCAAGAACATGGAGGATATACCAGGAAAAAGGCCATCATCATCTAGTAGGTCCTGTGCTTATAGCCCAACTATTTTTTACAGCAGTGTAGATTATAGTATAGTCAATGGAGACAGGGTACAATATAAAGAGAAAAACACCTGAGGAAAGTGTAGAGATGCAGATAGTTGAAATGAATGCAATGTTCAGTTGCATTAAAGCTACACAAGGTAGAATTTCTTTAGTAAATAAATATTCAAAAAAATATTTACCCCTCAGACTTGAAAATGGATAGGTTTGAGGCATGTCTACGATCTTCTGGTAGCTTGTTCCAGTTCTGTGCCGCATAGCTACTAAATGTCGCTTTGCCATGTTTAGTTTGGCATCTACTAGCTGGCCTGAATTCATAGATCTTAAAGGCCTGCTATTCTTCAAACGTATCTGATAAGTATTCAGGCCCTAAACCATTCAGTGATTTGTAGATTAAAACTATCACCTTAAAATCTATTCTATAACTGACTGGAAGCCAATGCAAAGATTTAAGAATCGGAGTAATGTGTTCTGTTCTCTTTGTCCCGGTTAGTATTTTTGCTGCAGCCTTTTGAATGAGCTGTAGTTTTTTTTATAGTCTTTTTGGGAAGTCCAGCTAAGAGCCCATTACAGTAGTCAACTCTAGTAGAGAAAAAAGCATGGATAAGCTTTTCTTGGTCTTTGCGGGACAGCATGCCCTTGATTCTTGCTATATTTTTAAGATGATAGAATGCTGTTTTAATGACCGTTTTGATTTAACTGGAGAACGTGAGGTCCGAGTCTATTAAAACCCCAAGATTACGTACTTGGTCTCTTGTCTTTAGAGCCCGAGAATCAAGCTCTTTAGTAATACTTGTTCTGTTGTTTGTGTTGCCAAATACAATAATCTCAGTTTCATCTTGGTTTAATAATAGAAAATGTTGGTTCATCCAGGTATTCAATTGTTCTATGCAGTGACACAATGAGTCTATTGAGCTATAGTCCGACGGTTCAAGAGACATATATATTTGAGTATCATCTGCGTAGCTATGGTAGTTGATGTTGTTGTTCTGTAGAATTTGGCCTGAAATTTGTCTAGGAGACCATTTGAGTTCACAAATTTGCTGAGTTGATTGAAGACAACATTCTCAATGATCTTGGCTATGAAAGGGAGATTTGAAATAGGTCTATAGTTGTTTAATTTAGATGCATCCAGTTTTCTCTTTTTTAGTAGAGGTTTGGCAGCAGTTTTTAGGGATTATGGAAAAATTCCTGATTTCAGGGAGCTATTAACTATTTGCTGTAGGTTCATTATTATAGAGTTTACGAAGAGTTTTAAAAAAGTCAGATGGCAGGTTGTCGAGACAACATGTGGACGCTTTAACACTAGATCTCCCAAGGCGGTCATTTTGACCGTTTTGGAATTTTGCAATGTAATAACTTTGTTAAAAATAAAACCCATGTGATTATAGGACCCTGACTTTTCCTAAATGTGTATACATTTTATTCTATTAAAATTACCAAACACAATTGAGTTTCTAGTATTTCTACCTTGAATGGCCATAACAATCATTTTGACCATGTCAGGGTTCCACCCTACCTGACTGTTTCTGGTCCGTTCGCGCCCTTTGGTGGCCAGTGAGCGATGTGCTCCTCCCAGTCACAAATCACACCGCCATCAAGCACCTGGCCACCTGCGCACACCTGTCCCTCATCACACTGATCACTGTCCATACTTAGTCACCCGTTTCCCTAGTTCAAACAAAATACTACGCTAGTTTTTCACAGCTTGTATTAGTTATTGACTCCTGCGTTTCAACGCAGCTTCTGCCCTTCCAGCCTTTGTTTTCTCGAGACGTATATATAATTATAATTATATATATACATATATACCAGCTCCTACACTCCTGGATGTTATATGTCGTGGAGCTCCGCTC
The DNA here is from genome assembly GCA_016801125.1 of Novumbra hubbsi. Lineage (NCBI taxonomy): Eukaryota > Metazoa > Chordata > Actinopteri > Esociformes > Umbridae > Novumbra > Novumbra hubbsi. The sequence goes on from JACXGK010004820.1 coordinate 6,354, forward strand.
CCCAAGTGGGCGTAGCTCTAGCGGTTTACCCATGCCGCATAGCGGCCAACTGAAAATTAAATGTACTTAACTCAGCCAATCGGGGCACACCTGCCCCTATATCTGAGCGTGTGCCCTTCACACCATGTCCCATTTTTCTTCAGCTTCGACTGAACATTGACGTACTACCTAGTGATTTTTTCTTTACGTATCACGACATCAGGCAACGATTTTTTGAAGCCGCCTGCCGCTGTTCCTCCTTGGACGCCGGGGAAGACCGGCACACTGTTTGTGTGTCGTGTCTTGGACCGTGGCACACCAAGGAAGGTGTTCTAGAGGCCCCAGCATGTGCTGCCTGTGCAGCCTTACCTTTGGCTGTTCGCCAGGGAAGGTTGCAGTACTTCCAGGAGGAGATTAGTTTGGACGCTGTCCTCTCTTCTCCTTCTAGCGGCGGGTCGGACGGCGACGACGGTGACATCTTGGAGTTGGAGGACTTTCTTCCTCCTTTGACACAGGCTACTCCGCCCCCTCTTCCAATGGAGTTGTGTGGCGGACGCTTGTCGGGAAGGACCGACGTGGATACGCTCAAGTGTGGAGTTCCCGCTCGTGGCGACCAGTCAAAATTCCCTCTTCGAATGGAGTTCCAGTCCGTCGTCGAGAAGGCGGCGTTGAGGCTGGAGCTTCCTCTGCCCTCCCTTCCACCTCCTAAGGCCATTTCGTTCATGTCCCACGCTTCGTGGGCGGGAACAGGCTAAGGAGTCACCTGCGCCTGTGCCGAACGTACCAGGATTTTCGGATTATGCCGAAGGTTCCTGGACGGCTCCGGTGTTGGCGAAAGCGCCAGTGAGGTCCTACCTTCCGTTCACCATGGTCGAAGGATGGCAGGAGGCTATTCGTTGTGCTGTGCCCCCTTCGGAACAGGAGTTGGCCGCACATTTTCCTGCCGGGACAGATTGGATGGCAGAACATGAAACCTCTGCTTCCCACGTCTAAGGACCGGTTCACGGCGCACATGTTGGACAAGTGCTACGTGTTGGGGGCTGTGGCAGCCTCCAATAATATGGCCTTGTTGGCATCAGCCGCCTCCAAAATGTTTTCGGGTGCGTCGGCCCCCTCAACTTTTGTGTTGGGCGAGATCTCCCGGATACTAGCGGCTATACTGCATCTGAACCAGGCTCACGCTGTTTGCGCGAGCCGGTTGATGGCATCCTCAATGATGGCTCACCGTCACCTGTGGCTGTCATTGTCCTCGCTAAAGGAGGCAGACAAGGCTCCATTTTTTTAACGCTCCGCTGACGCAGACTGGGCTGTTCGGGGAAGCAGTCTCGACGGCGATCGACTCTTTAAAGAGGGTCGATAACGCGAGGTCCGAGTTTTCTCGGCACTTGCCGTTGGCCGGACGGATGGTTCGTCCAGGACCGCCCTCTCGCTCTACCACACGGCAGCCCCCGAAGAGCAGCGCGGCGTCTCGGCAGCGGCATCGCAGACAACTGGCTACCACAGCGACAGCGACGGCCACGACTCAGCAGGCGCAGGTTCCCACTCAGGCGCCTTTAACTCGTAGAGCAGGAGCTTTTGTCCTCGCCCCAAAGTTCGCGAATGGACCTTGGCTGGCGAACAAACGAAAACGCTGACTAGGCGTGGAGTTGGCAGAGGACGGCGAAGTCGCCGCCTCAGCCCCCACGACGAAGCCTAGTACGAAGGAGATGGAGGTGCCGCGCTTTGTTGCCGGCACGGCCCCCTTATCTAAGAATAAAACCATGGATGATTTTTATTCTTTTTCATATGTTTTTCATTCTATAGGGTCTGATGGCCCTGAACGAATTACGCCTACGCTTCACTATCCGTGTGGGGACAGTTTAGCTACTCCATTGGTTACTTATCTCGCATCGGCTCTAATAGCCGGATCGAATAAGATACCTTTGGATATGAGCAGTGGCGCTGGCGCGAAAGGTATTCCTTGTCGCAAGCGCCCTGTAGTTGAGGGTGTGTTTCCTTACAAGAAAAGTTGTTCTCGTTCTCGTCCCTTTTCGGGAAAAGTGAACGAAAGAAAACTTTTATCAGTTGGCATTCAAACTGAGCCTGACGTAAGCGTTAATGGCATGAACCTTGTTGGTTTCAACCAGGTCCGCTTCTACGGCTGATGGGCTGTGCCTGGTTACGCGCACGGGCACGGTTTAGTTAAAGCTGGATCCCGAGCGCGTAGTTTGGACAATTTACCAAAAGTTGGCGGGTCTGTGGTTGAGTCAGCTACCAAGCGGCGTCGCTTGGCCGCACTCAATGGGCCCTTTCTACTGAACGATGACGTAATGTCGACATCAGCACTCAGTGGCGTGGTAGGTAGCCTCCCGGACTCTCCTTCTGGTGATCCGGGTTCAAATCTTACCCACGGCACAGACATTCTTTTGGGGAAAAGAAACCTTATCGACCCCCACGACGCTGGCTGGATCGAATAAGGTGTTTTCTTTTAATACCCCTGTGCCTTCTGCTACCTTTCGAGTTTCGCCCCCCTTGCGTCGAGCCCCCCCCCCCCGCAGGGGAGATCTCAGACGGCGGTGAGGGCGAGTATTATGTACAGTGCTTTTCTGCGGAAGCCACCTCAATTGAGAGCTCTTCCGCTTTCTCAGCGCTACTGGGATTGGCGTCAGGGATGCAATCTCAGCGCATGGCTTAATTGTACAATCCGAAAGGGTTACGCGGTACAATTTTGCCGATCCCCCCCCTCCTTTCTTGGGAGTGTTGGAGACGGCGATGGCATCACCAGAGAGGGTGGCAGCCCTGTCGGCGGAAATACAGGAGCTCAGCCTAAGAGGCGTGATATCTGTAGTTCCGGAGGCGCAGAAGAGAGAAGGGTTTTATTCCCTCTATTTTCTGGTGCCCAAGAAGACGGGGGGAATGAGACCGATTTTGGGCCTACGTATTCTCTACAAGTGTGTCGCAAAACGGTCCTTTTGGATGCTCACAACGAAACGAGCATAGACCTGAAAGACATTTACTTCCATGTGCCGATAATTCCGGCTGAGCACAGGAAGTTTTTCAGATTCCCTTTTCAGGGCATGGCGTACGAATATGCCAGGGTGCCATTCGGGTTCGCACTCGCGCTCCGCACATTCTCTAAGTGCGTGGAAGCAGCGCTGTAGCCTTTACGCAGGAGAGGAATCAGAATTCTAGCTGGACGACTTACTGATTTTGGCATCGTCAGCGGAGCAGGTTGTGAGTCAGTTCTCACACTTGGGACTAGCGGTGAACTGGTCAAAGAGTGTGCCCTGGCCGAGTCAACAGGTAGCCTATTTTGGTCTCCGGTTGGACTCGGCCTCCATGACGGCACGTTTATCAGAGGGGCGGATGAGGAGAATCCTCTCTGCGCTACACCTCTGCAGACCCCCGTGCACGAGGCCCGTGCGTGCGATCATGTCCCTATTGGGACTCATGTCAGCTGCCCACGCTGTAGTACCGTTGGGGCTGCTGCACATGCGCGCACTACAGAGATGTTTTGCTGGGCAGCGGATAGACCCCGTGCGCCAACGAAACCATCGTTTAGTACTCCCCGAGTGCCTAGGGACAGACCTAGACTATTGGAGGAACCCAGTCATTCTGAACCGAGGGGTTCCTCTGGGCAGAGTGACGTCGTTCGTGAGTGTTTTCACGGACGCGTCCTTGACAGGATGGGGGGGGGTGTGTCAGTGACAGGCAGTTCAGGGTGTGTGGCCACGGAGTGGTCGTAACATCAACCTGCTGGAACTGGAGACGGTTCTGTTGGTCCTGACCCGCCTCGCTTCGTTGGTCGAGGGAAAACATGTCTTAGTTCGATCAGAAAATCGAACGACAGTAGCCTATTTCAACCGACAGGGAGGAGTCAGGTCCCCTGCGATCCACTTGTCGGCTAGGCATCTATGGCTGTGGGTTCACAGCCACCTGCGTTCTCTGACAGCTGCCCACATTCCGGGAAGCCTGAATGTAGGGGCGGACCTGTTGTCTCGACACTATCTGCGGGAAGACGACTGGCGTCTTCATCCCGAAATCGTCTCTCTTATTGGGAGAGATTTGGGGAGGCCAAGGTGGACCTGTTTGCGTTGAGAGTGAACGTGCAATGCGGACTGTGTTTCTCCCTAAGGGACCAGGACCGTTCGCCCCTCGGCACAGACGCGTTTGCTCACCGCCCGTGGCCTCTGGGATTGCGCGCCTGTTGTCACGTGTGAGGCTAGATCATCTCTATGGATCCTCATTGCTCCGGACCGTCCGGCAGAAATATGGTAGTCGGAGTTGATACAGTTGTTGGTGAGAGCCCCGTGGACCCTTCCTCAGCGCCAGGACACACTGTCTCAGGCGGAGGGCTCGATTCAGCATCCACCGTCGTTGCGCGGACAGTTGGCGGCTTGGCTCCTGAAAGGGACAGGTTAGTGCACCGGTGTCTGTCCGAGGACGTTATACGTACGATTCAAGGGGTTAGAGCTGTCTCTACCTCCAGAATCTATGCTGCTAGGTGGAATATGTTAATAAGCTGGTGTGACAGGATTCACGTGGATCCTTTTTGTTGCCCAGTAGAGCGGATACTCTCCTTCCTGCAATATTTGTTTGATATGAAGAGATCCCCGTCGACCGTAAGGGTTACGCGTCGACAATCTCTGCGTGTCATGAAGCTCTTGGGGAGAGGTCTGTTTTTAGTCACCCCCTGGTTTAACGTTTCATGACTGGCACACGGCGCCTACGCCCTGTGGTTAGGACTGGTGTGCAGAATATGGGAGCTGTCTTGGTTCTGCGTGCGCTGTGTGAACCACCGTTTGAAGTCCCTGCCACTGAAGACAGCTATGTTACTGGATCTGGGTTCGGCTAAACGGGTGAGTGATCTTCGTGATTTTTCCACTCGTTCGGCCTGCTTGTTTATCAATGGTGATTTAAGCAGGGCTGTGTTAAGGCCGAACCCTACGTTTGTGCCTAATCTATCATGAGTTCTTCGATTTCGAATGATTGAGTTGCATGCTTTCTGTCCTCCTACTCATAATAATGAGGAGGAGGAGAGACGGTACAGGCTGTGTCCCGTGCGCACGATTGCGCACTATGGGGACCGCACTAAGTTAATCAGATCCTCCCGTCAGCTGTTTGTGTGCCACGGTGACAGATCGCTTGGTCGGCCACTGTCAAAACAGCGCATGTCTCATTGGTTATGCGAATGCATCGTCTCGGCGTACGAGTCGTTAGGGGCACAGGCCCCGGAGGGTATCAGAGCTCACTCCACGCGTGGATTTGCGGCTTCCTCTGCCCTTTTTGGTGGGGTTCGGGTCGAGGATATTTGTGAGGCAGCGTCGTGGTCGACGCCGTCCCCCTTTATCCGATCTTATTTGTTAGACGTGCCTTCGTCTTCGTTAGCGCATTCCGTTCTCAGCACCTGCCTGAAGAACGATGTTGCGCAGTAGAGTTACATTCTCTTGGGAATGTCAGGTGCGGGATTGACTCCACTTGACTAAGTGGTAGCATTCTTGCCGTTTCCACAGGGGACCCGGGTTAGTTCCCGGGATGGGGCACTGTTAGTTTTCCATTATCCCTGTGGTTGTTAAATTCTCTCGTTGGCGTCTTGAACAACAGAGTTCGCCCCGTCCATGTCTGTTTTTTCTTTAGAAAAACCAGAATTAGGATGTGAGAAGCTCCACTCTCCTTATCCTAGAGAGAGTGGATATTCAGAAGTGTAACCCGGGGTTCCTTTTTGGGGCCCGGCAGGGGTACATTTTTGGCTTGCGTCGCTCCGCCGTAAACCGCTAGAGCTACGCCCTCTAGGGGGCGGAGCTCCACGACATATAACTTAAGTTGCCGGGAATGTAACTCCGGTTATATGAGTGGAGCGTAGCCCCCTAGACATGATGCCCTGACCGGTCCCCGTTCATTCTCGCTGAAGAAAAACGGGACATGGTGTGAAGGGCACACGCTCAGATATAGGGGCAGGTGTGCCCCGATTGGCTGAGCTAAGTACATTTAATTTTCAGTTGGCCGCTATGCGGCATAGGTAAACCGCTAGAGCTACGCCCTCTAGGGGGCTACGCTCCACTCATATAACTGGAGTTACATTCCCAGTAACTTAAGTTTACCCTCATCGGTAATTCGCGTTCACCCTCCAACTACTCGGTTACCACTACGGATCCTTACATCGATCCTCTTCAGGAGTTATTTCCCTCAGTCGTGCGTTTGGATCCTCACCATCGCCTGTTCACAAACAATCCTTACAGACCATATGCATTACATATTGTTTGCTCCTTTTTCCCACTCTTGAAGATGCGTCACTGTTGCCTATCAACGATTTCTTTTAAAAAGGCATCTGCTTAGTTTATAGCAAACTGAAAACTAGCTTTAGCTTCTGACTAAAACCACATTTACATATTAACAAGAGAAATAGAATAAAAATGTCAGTAAGAAGAATGACTGCCACAGAGGCTTTAGCTATGCTTCAGAGCCTTGATGAGGCTGAGTCTGATGGAGGAGCAGGTTCGGATGGTGATGTCTCCTGGTCTCTTGGAATTTAATCTGACACTGGCTCTGAGGGAGATTCAGAGAGCGATCCAGAGACAATTCCCCAACATAAAAAAAGCAGACTGGAAATTTACAATTCTGCATCTGCGTTCAATCCATCTGCCAATGTTCCAGGTAATATTAGCCCTGATGAAATAGATATTTCATGAAATAAAGAGGTTTGGGAGAAATTCTTTTCAGAACAGCATTGCTTGCTACAATCCCGGTGCCGACAATCCTGGTGCCGACTGTTGATGAGCAGCTCTTCCCGACAAAATCAAGGTGCTGCTTTATTCCGTAAATAGGAACCAAACCGGATACATTTGGTATAAAGTTTTAGCTCGCTGCTGACGTCGATACCAAATATATGGTGAACGGTGCGCCATATCTGGGAAAAGACGTGACGCGAAAGCCAGGCCAGCAACTACGAGACAAAAAGGAGCAAAAGCCACACAAGAGCCAGGACCCATGCAGGAGCAGATCGGAAGGAGAAGGCAGTGCCAATTGCGGAGAAACTGCAAGCAAAACAAATCAAAGGACAGTTGTGACAAATGTCACAAGGTGGTGTGTGTGAGCTGCACAGGGAGGGTAGAGATTACCTGTGTTGACTGTCAGTAACTGATCCACAAGCGTCAGTGAAATTGTCTGCGTCAGTGTTTGACCGCAAAACAACCCGTGAGCCCGCTTGGAGGAGAATACTTTCATTACGATGAAAGACAGCATGATTTTTTCATAGTAATTTTACAGCATGATATTTTTGCTTACAGAAATATCATGCTATTGCTATCATTTTCGTATAATTTTCCAGTGAGCGTCAGAATAACGGTTTTGGAGATTTTGGGGCATTTTGTGTTTTACCTATGCACTGAAATGCATATTGATGATGTTTCTTAAAAGTTAGTGTATTCTAATATCCAAGGAAGAATAAATGTGTTTTTATTTTACTAATAAATTAATAGAAAATGTATCACATTCCACTTTTTATCTGTAATTACAATAGCTGTTCTGTGGTTGTCAATTCACTATTAAATGTTCACATGCATAACAATTACTTTTACAATTACAATTAATTTTATTGTCCTGATGTTTATTATTATCTATCCTAACATTACAGATCCATTTATTCCTAGATTTTATATTGATTATTGAAATTGTATGCAAATTATGTACTAGCGGTCAAAATGACTGCTATGGTCATTCTAGTAGTTATAGAATTCGGGTAGTTCTAGTGTTAAGATGCCAAACTGTTTCTTCTAGGGTTTTTTGATCAATTGTATTAAAAACCGACATAATAACTGAGTTATGTCCTAGTAGTTTTAGTGATGTGTTGTTCTGATGCTCAGTCTAATACCTTTGATTTTTTCACCAAAGTAACACACAAATTCATTACATTTAACTGTAGACCCATGTTCTGATGCTGTCTGACTTAGGGGGTTTGTAAGCTTGTCAACCATAGCAAATAGCGTGCGGGTATTGATGATATTCTTGTTTATCATTCCCGATAAATGTTGCTGCCTAGCCTTGTGTAACTCATAATTGAAGCTATAAAGGCTTTGTTTATGGATGACATAATCGATTTGAAGTTGAGTTTTTCTCCACTTACGTTTTCCTACATTCTCTTTTCAGGGCAGTTATTGCTACCTTGTTTCTCCAAGGTGCTTTCTGTTTGCTCTGCGTTTTCTTTACCTTTATCGGTGCAACATGGTCCATGACAATCAATATTTTGGTGTTAAAGTCATCCAGGAGTTCATCAACTGACTCTGCACTTAATGTTGGCAAGATAGCTATGGCCTCAAAAAACTGAGCATTGGTGCTCTCATTAATGTACCTTTTTTCTAAAAGAAACTGAGTTTACTTGAACTTCTGGGGTGATCAGTGCTTCAAAAAAGACACAGAAATGATCAGATAGTACCAAGTCTTTAACCATGACAGAGGAAATTTCAGAGTGTGTGTATGTTCTTTCACGTTGAGTGAGATCAAAAATGTCAAGTAGTGCAAAAAGATCTTTGGCATGTTTATCGGTACCATTATCTATGTAGATGTTAAAATCCCCAGTTATAATAAACCTGTCACGTCCTGGCTGGGGGCCCCTGGCCATCTTTTGTGCCTCAGGCTCACAGCCAGGACGTGCCGTGTAAAGGTGACTCTAGGCACCTCTATGCTGTTGTTCAGGGCTCCCCAATCAGAGACAGCTGTTTTCTGTTGTCTCTGATTGGGGAGCCTACTTAAGCTAAGTTCTTGTCCACACTTTGGGTGGTTTATTGTTTGTGTGATGCCTCAGTTTGCGGCCGCTGTCCCTTTTGTTTGATTTTGGAGCTTTACTGTGGATACGCTACATGTTCTTTAAGTAAGTTTATTCTGTCACACCCTGAACGTGAGGGGATTATGATCCGTGTACACCACAACAGGAAGCACCCCCGACCCTACATACACCTCAAAATGCTTAAGCGCCCAAATAAGTGCTAGAGCCTCCTTTTCCATCACTGAATAGTTCAGCTGACAACTACTACATTTCTTAGAAAAGAAACTAACAGGCCTCTCAACACCCGTACGATCAGCCTGAAGAAGGACTGAACCAGCCCCGCATGACTAGCATCCACCTGCAACATAAATGGCACATCTACACAAGGAGCAGCCAAAACCGGAGCCGAGGTGAGAAGGAACTTGACGCTGTCAAAAGCCTGTTGACAAGCAGATGACCACACCAACTTTCCTTGGCTTTCAGTAAATCGGTCAACGGCGCCACAACCGAAGAGACGTTTTTACAAAACCTGCGATAATACCCAACCATACCCAGGAACCGCACCAGGTCCTTCTTGAGTTCAGGAACAGGAAAACCGCCAACGGCAGTAACCTTTGCACGCACAGGACGCACTAGCCCAGACATCATCTAAATAAACAACACAAGCCTCCAAACCGGAAACGACCATATTCATGAGCCGCTGAAAAGTGGCTGGCGCGTTGCGAAGACCTAAACTCATCACTGTATAAGAGTCAAGACCTGATGGCGTTATGAAAGCAGAAACCTCACGTGCTCTAAGGGTCAAGGGCACCTGCCAGTATCCTTTCAGCAAATTTACTCACAAACCTAGTCGCCCCAACCTGGTCCACACAATACTCCAAAATGCAAGTGTCTCTGAATTTTTTTAACAACCTTGCAACTGCCAATCCATGGGACCCGGAACATCCTCCCCATCCGCCTCTGCCACAACAGAATCAGAAGAAACCCCTACAGTTTCCTCCACCACATCAGTCAGAAGAACAGAACCAACATGACCGTCAGGCAACCCCTGAACACTCACAGATGGTCGCGAATAATAAGGTTTCAATAAGTTGACATGACAGAGCTGGGTAGGCTTTCTCCGATCGGGAGTATAAATCAAATAATTCTGATCAGTGCACTGTCGCACAACTGTATAGGGCCCCTGAAATTTAGCTTGAAAAGGGGAACTAACCATAAGCAAAAGGGCAAGCACCTGTTCACCAGAACTTAAGACCCGGAACTCAACCTGACGATCATACAGTCACTTCATCCCCACTTCGGAGGACTCTAGCCTCTGTATGGCCAGCTCACAAGCAGCATATAACCTGCGCCGGAATCCATGAACATATCCACGCAAATCAAGTTTTTCAGGCTCCGGTGACGTCCAACCGTCCTGGAGCACTACCAAAGGACCACCCACCGTATGGCCAAACACCAGATCATTAGGGCTAAAAACCAGTGCTCCCCTGCAACACCTTCCTTGCCACCAACAATAACCATGGTAACCCGTCCTCCCAATCCTGTGACAGCGACTTCAAAGTCTCATGGAAACGCTCCAACACCCCCTGACTCTGCGGATGATATGCACTGGCCAGGTTATGCCGGATATGCAGGTGCCCCAGAACCTGTGCAGATGAGAAGTGAAATTGGAGCCCCGATCAAAGCTTTCAAAACCGATCTAGTGGTAATAGAGTGCATCGGATAAGCGGCAGGAAACTGAGTGGTCTGACACATCACTGTAAACAAATATGTGCTGCCAGTCTTTGAACGAGAAAGAGGGCCCACACAATCAATAACCAAATACTCAAATGAAGGAATGAAGAAACCACTGGAGGTGGAGGCATATCACACCAGACACGTCCTCCAGCAAGATTATTTCCCAAAATAACAGAAACACCCTCCACAGGCAAACAAGGACGCACCCCCAACACAACATCCCCCTGAACCAGAACGGACTCCAGCCTCATTTTATGTAACGAAACAGACAAGGTGTTCAGGCCAATCCCACGAACCAAAACACTGGTCCCCGTATCAGATAACAAAGAAAAAGGCAATACCGACTCAAGTATAAAAGACTCTGAGACACCAGTGTCCCCAAGAACTTAGACCGGCACCCTCTCCTCAAAATAGACACATATCCATCAGTAATGAAAGGCGAATACCCCAAATCACTCAAACGCCGTCCAGATAACGATGCGTCCGTCAAAACAGAGGGTGGCCGGAAAAGGCGGGCAACTGGTGCCGCAAAGCAGCAGGTTTAGGTTTGGGATCATATAATCTGGTCCTATTCCTCGCCCTAAGAACAGGACACTCGTTCTTCCAGTGACCCATTTACTGGCAATAATGACAACCCTGGTTAAATTGCCTCCTGCCCCCTGCCCACAGACCCATAACCACAACCATAAGAGAGACCAGCTGGTGTACCAATGGGCCGTCGCATCCGACCACCAAAAGACTTCAAGTGCCCCCTGCCACCGCAAACACTGCTCCCTGCAAAATCAGTACTATGAGTTAGAACATAGTCATCTGCCAAAACAGCAGGCTGAGAACATGTCCTCACCTTTTGCTCATTAATGTATGTGGCAATGCAAACAGGGACGGTGTCCTTAAACTGCACAAGGTCACATAATGACTCAAAACTGGCAACCTCAGAAGCAGTACACCACCGGTTAAACAGCAATACCAACTCCCGGGCAAATTCCACATGAGACTGCATGCATAACACACTGCAGCATTATGGTTTTGTAGAGTCAGGCCAGTTCCTTGCATCAGCCACACGCTCAAACAATGTGAAAAAGGTATCAGGGTCCCGTTCATCAAACTTTGGAACGAGACGTAAACTACCCACAACATCAAATGGATCCGGCACGTTCTCCACAGGGAAACGCACACCACGAGCCCCAGGGAACGCTGCACTAGGCCAAACACCCGGTGAGAGTTTCCCCTCACCGACCAACTCAAAATGCAATTCCTGCAGCCTAAGCCTCGAATGTTCCAGTTGTAATTCCAGCTCCGTCATATGATGTACAGGATCATGCTGCAACTGTAAAATAAGCAATTCCTTCTGCTGCTCAAAAGTCAGAATACTGCTCGCAAGCGGCGCCGTCATAGACGGCAAAGACAACGCCGCCAGACAATTTAGCAGTGAGTACACCCAGATTGATCAGTCCAGTTTCTAACAACGACCTCACTGATTCCTTAAGACGCTTGTCAGAGATCTCCAGCCCATAATGATCAGCTAATTTCAACAGCTGATCCTTAGTATAAACTCCAAGAAGTTCCACAGACGGGGCACTAATAAACACGTCCAAAGGCAATGCCATACCGCACGGCAAACAAAACTCGAACCACAGAATAAACAAAGAAAGACACAACCCACAAAAACAAACCAAAGCTACTCCTCTCCAACCATACCAAACTCAACCCTAGTCTTGTTGCAGTCTTGCGGTGGGTACTTACACACTGTAGCCCGCTGGTCCGAGAAAAATCCCCAGCAAGCTGGCGACCCTCCCAAACCACGGATGTGTCCCCGAGACTAAAAGCGCTAACCACAACTGGTTAAAAAATAAAATAAAAAAACTTAAACAGGTCCCCTGAAGGAAACAAGTTTCTACACCTAACCGGGGAGATAGCCTTCCGATCAACGAACCAACGTTACAACAAACTACCACACAGCACAGCATGCACACCGCCAAACACTAACCAACCATCCACTACCTCCGAAATCCCGGACGAGCCCCCACTTGTCACACCCTGGCTCATTAGGAGTGACAAAAAACCTCCAACCAATCCTAGGTATCCTGAAGTAACCTTTCAACATCCAAAAAACAGGTATTTCAAAAGCTTTCAGGCGTCCTTTCACGCACAGGTGAGTCGCAGAAACACTAACGACACTCCTAGCTCCGCCCACCATCCCTTGCAAGACAACAAAAAACAAGGAAACCACCAAAAACGACGAGTGGCCGTCACAATTCAGTGTGTTTTATGTTTAGTTATACGTTTTTTGCTGTTAGTTTTCAGCTCTTTTATTTCCTGTGTACAGTTTGTTGTTTGAATAAATACACAGTTTCACCTAAAATTATACGCGTTTGGTTCCAAACTTCACTACGGCCGTGACAAAACCAGTTATAATCAACGGATATTACAGAAAGTAGTTCAGCAAAATCATCCCAGAAAACAAGATTTTGGGAGCACCCTGCAATGTAAAACAGAGGTATTCAAAAGAAATATAATTACCAAGCGGGCTATCTTTGCATTGAAATGCATCTTTGAATAGGGCAGCCACTCCGCCTCCTTTTCTTCCATTTCGACATGTATTCATATAGCCATATTCTTCAGGGGCTGTCTCATTGAGAACAGTAGCACTACAGTCTTCAGTAAGCCACGTTTCAGTGAGAAACATAAAATCCAATTTGTAGGAACTTATAATGTCATTTATCAAGAATTATTTGTTTGCGAGGGATCTGATATGAAGATGGCTTGACTTAATAACGATAATAGGGGGCCCTGGACTAGTAAATTGACACTTTATAGATATAAAATTATACAGGTTTGCTTCATAAAATGCAACCACTCGATTCCTTCTATTTCTAATTAACGCAAGAATAGAGATATTGGGTCCAAGCTTGTTCTCAAGACAGTCGGCATTGCTAGTTTTACAATAGCAGGGACCCGATGCACACCAAGTTTTTTGACGATGCCTAAGTATTCGTTTTAAGGGGGGGGGAGTTGGACATAGGGGAGTGTGAGCACTAATCTTTTTGGGTAGGTCCGGCTTCCTGATAGGTTTCTGTGGTGGTGGAAGTGGAGGGAGTGGAGTTTAGTGGAGGGGAAGAGGATGTTGGAGGGGGAGCGGAGTGTAGTGGAGGTGGGGTGGATGGTGGAGGGAGAGCTGAGTGTAGTGGAGGTGGAGAGGATGAGAGCGTTGGAGGGACAGAGGATGGGTGTGGTGGAGGGAAAGGTAGGGGTCGTTGACCGCCCGCTTGGGACAAAGACAACTTTTCAAAACATTCTGTGATTTTAGGCAGAGGGTTAAGGGAGGGGGGGTGAATACTTTGTCTATGTGTGTTGTCCTTCATGCTTATCCTGTTTGGGTACGGCGTTCCAAGGGCAGGACGTATGTTTGCACCAAGCAGCCGGCATCCCGTGATGTTTGGATGAACGCCATCAAGTCTAAAGCGGTTCTTGCAGTTCCAAAAGATATTGAAATTGTCAATAAACTTTATCCCGTGGTTGGAGCAGACAGATGACAGCTACGTATTCAACCCAAGGAGACTGCTAAAAGATTCAGTTCCTTTCCCCAATGTTGGAATGGGGCCAGAAATTAAAACATTTTGAAAATTAGAGTTTCGTATTTGCTCCAGAAGCAGGGGAAAATCTTTTTTCAGGATCTCAGAGCCAGTTTTCCTTCGTAGAATGTCAACAGACCCAGTGCAGATAATAATCTGCATGTTGCTAGGGTGTGTAGAGAGAATAGCTGGCAACATATCTGCCAGCTCTCCGACTGATGTTTCAGCCAATGTTAAGTATTCAGTATTTGCCATATTGATATGCCTGCTTATATCGTCCCCAATCAATGTAGCATCTGGCTTATCAAATGTAGAGTTAGCAATATTTCTTCTTGTCCTTGTCCAAGCAGTGGTTTTGGGGTAATTACGTTGGTGTTGGCGTTGGTGCTCTCTTCTTAGTTTTGCCTCTGTGGCGTACGACATCAGACCAAGTTCCGGCTGGATTCGATGCCTGCGGTTTAGCACTGTGCCTGTAAGGTCTCGAGTGAACAGAGTGAAGTGGGGACCCAGGAGCATGACGATGGTGGTGAGTGGAGTATGATTGTTTATAGTGCTGACCGGTAATGACAGCAAGCAGAGACGATGGGTGCTGATAATAAATGCCACTTGGCATAAAGAAAACAAAAGGCTGGACAGCCTATGCTACCGAGTGGAAGGTCAAAATAACTTCAGTTGCAGCAGTGACAAGGACTGGCGTTATACTTAGTTTGAATCGACAAGGTGTTGTTGAAAACCAGGAAGCTAAGTAGGGAGATAATGACCACTGATGAGGGACAGGTGTGTGAAGTGGCCAGGTGCTTGATGACTGAGTGTTGTTTGACTGTGAGGCGCACTGCGCACATAGGCCACCGGAGGGTGCCATGGGACCAGATGGACATAGGTCAGGATGGGCCCTGACAGTGCCAGTAACTTGAATCATTAAAGACAGCCGCTTTGGAAGTCTCCGCGTTTAATCCAGTGACGTTAGCATACGTCCAGGGGAGCGTGTCAGCCAGGTCCGTGACAAGGTGGTCTGGATTTTATATTTTCCCGTGTAAAGTAATCTTTCAGATAGCGTTTGGTAGCTCAGCACCTAGGCTTGCTTCTATAGAGTCAATGTATTGCTCATTCTCATGTATTTCAAGCTGTGTTATTGTCTCATTCAGTCCTTCACCGGCTTGGTGTCGCTCTGTTCTGTTGACCGGTTTTTACTGTGTTATGTCAAGCGTAGGGTAAACTTTTGACGGTTGAGCCATTCCTCAAACAACTGTCTCAGAGCCATTCCTTTATCAAATAACTATGTGAAGGGCCACTTTGAAAAATGAAACACAATTTACCAAACATAGAACAAAAATAAAACAAAGAAAATAAGAAAGACTAGCAAGAGAGTTGCACTATGCGACTGACAGGCATGAAAGCAGGAAGTGAAGGAAGACAGAGGGGGAGACAGATAGAGAGGGAAGACTGAGGGGAGAAGGATCTAAAAGGTACACAAGTCAGAAAAACAGCCACAACTAGACATGTGACACCATCAAAGACCATGCCAGTGTCACCGTTCCGTGGAGGCAGGACACGGTGAGCAGAGAGTAAAGTGGACATCCTTTTTAAGTGCCTACATTAACACACTTCTTTGGACTACTTCTCTTGCACATTGCACAATATGCAACCTTTACTTCCTTCTATCATAAATGTTTTGCACATTCCCTGGAAGGTGCTTTCTTATTTTTACTTACTGTGTTGTTTTTCTTCTTGGTGTGTTATTTATCACTCATTACTGTATTTCAAGACAAGGACAAAATAAAACCATGACACTGTACTTTCTTGAATGCAAGATCGCAGAACATAAAGAGGTGTTTCAGAACGTTTTAACGAATGAAAACTACAGCCAAAGCAATACAACATTGCCGTACAATGCCGTAGCCATACAACAGTGACGGCTACAAACTTTTGGATGAGTGGCGACGCAGTCATACATGAACGGGGGGGCTCTGATACTCAGAGACGCGAAGAAGTTGCCCATTCTCACCAACTTGGGTCTGCTTGTCAGGAAGTCCAGGAGTTGGTCATCTCAAACCGGGCATAGAAGGTGTTGAGCTTGTCAGGGAGAAGGGCAGCAGACTGGGCATCATTGCTGTTTTTCTTTTTATAGGCTGTGATGTGCCGCAGTCCACATAACATGTGTCTGGTGTCAGAGATGTGAAAGTTTGACTTTAACTTATTTTTGCAGATGTATCTTTACATCTCTGATGGCCTTCCATGGGTCATATCTGCACCTCCTCAAATCATCCAGGTCCCCAGAACTATAGGCAGATGGCCATGCTCTGAGCTTAGTATTACCATTAACCCCTGTCTTTTGGTTGGGGAAAGTGCTAACATTTACCCTCGGGATGACACAATTCTCTTGGAGATAAAGTTGTGCATAACAGTTTGCATACCCTGGCAGAAATGGTGGTTCTGGAGTGGCCATCACATTCTCCTGACCGAAATATAACCAAGCCACAATGTGGAGATCTCAAAAGTGCGGTTCATGCAAAACAACCAAAGACTTTGCATGACCTTGAGGCATTTTGACAAAACGAATGGGCATCTATGCCACCTGCAAGTATTTGGGATCTCTTAGACAACTGTTACGAAAGACTGCATGCTGTCATTGATGCTAAAGGGGGCAATACACAGTATTAAGAACGAAGGGTATGCAGACTTTTGAACAGAGGTCATTTTATATTTTTCTTCTTTGCCATGTTTTGATGATTTGGCCATTCTGTTATGGCCTACAGTTGAATATGAATCCCATAAGAAATAAAATAAATGTTTTTGCCTGCTCACGCATGTTTTCTTTAATAATGGTACATATATTATTTTCCAATAAAAAATGTCCAGGGGTATGCAAACTTTTGAGCACAACTGTATGTGCTAAGACACAGTCTGTGTATTCATCTATGTTTCCTTTTGCAGCTACACAGAACATCCCCCAGTATGTGGTCTTGAAGCAATCCTGGAAAGTGAATATAGACTTCTCATTCCAGTATGAAACTGCCTGAAGAAACGATTTGTCCTGTTTTAAATGTTGTGAACAAAAATAAAAGCAATATAAATAGTAAAAAGCAAAAAAAACTGCATTGGGAATGTCGAGCCATTGTCATTGCGACCTTCCTCCACGGCACACCAAGCTTTTTTTTTCAGACAAATAGACAAAGATTGTTATGATCAATATTGATGTAATATTTGTCTAAAGTCATCTGACCACATGTTATGATGTGCATCATCAAGCATATGAGCTCTGTAGCATCCATTTGCCCAGCCTCTTGGTTACCCAGTTGTCTGAACCCAGTTGCCTCAATGATAGAACATTATTTCAACATGTAAATAGATCGTAATTTACACATTAGAGGTACCCCCCATTTTTGTTATTATAACAAAACTAGAAAAGGTACAATTCCAAGGAAATTGTTAAGCGGGGTTGCTGTCGCAGCAGGTGTGTTCAGCATCCAGCTGTGTACTGGAAGTAAATTAACACAGATAATTCCCCCGGTACTGGTCATCTCCCAAATACAAAAACAAAGATATGGCCCTTTAGCTAGCTAGCTAGCTAGCTACCAACTCCCGCAAATTCAGTCTCTCGACTGAATAGCTGGCAAAAAGGTAGCAAAATATCTTCATTGCGTTGTCTAGCACACAAACAGCACAATGCACAGAGGGAGAAGGATGTAATACAAAAGTTAGCATTGGCCCGCTAGCGCTACTTCGAGATATCAGCCTCACAATTAATTTGTTGCAAATGTTGCTAGCAACCCCGAATACCTGTTATTCAGGGGCGGGACATAACAATTTGTGGAGTCCTGATTGGCTGAAACTAATGTAACTATACTTTAGCGACCCGCACAGACCCGCACAGGCTGTTGTGTTGTATTTGCGAGTGCCCAGTGTTCGCGAGGTTCAGACATGCTAATCATGGGAATGCCTGGAAGGTTCTGAGGCCAGGCATCCTGGTGGTTGGCGGAGTGGCTTGGAGGGGGGTTGGGCAAGGGGAATAGAATTAGAAGTTAGGACCAGATTTAGCTATCGTTCTCTCTCTTAGGCCTGGGTTTCACAAGAGAAGGCTAAGGTTCACTTGTGGGTTTTGTTGCATTTTTTTGGCGTGTTGTACGGCCAAAGAGTAGCCTGTGTTTATTTGGTTAATAAACTGTTAATTGCCAACTCCATCAAATTGCCTGGACAATTGCGTCTTTAGGATTCAGCCAAGTCATTACATTGGTGTCAGAAGTAAAAGTATACATACAAAAAGACAGGGATAATAGTTGGCCAGCTAGCTAGCTGACATCGGTGGCTAGCTAAAGCAGGTGAGAACGGGGGTTGATATTGTAGCAAGGCAATCCGAAAGTGAAGGTGGAGGAAGGGGACGATTATGGAAGAGAAGGTACGTGTGCATGGACGTCGGAGGATATGGCTAAGGAGATCGCCAGGACGTTGGAGCCCAGCGGACGCTTGAGGGAGGACGTTAGAGTGATGACGGCTGAAACGGGCATGAGTGTTTCGTCGAATGTGCTTCGTGCAAATTCTGGTGGGTGGACCAAAGGGGTGAATTTTTCACGGCAGGACGTGGAATCTGGGACTCTGGATGTCAACAAACATAGCGGCGGCCAATTCCAGGTTTCATCCTTATCTGTTAAGACCCCGGATGAAGATAGGGCATTGCATTTGGCTTTAGCAAATGACATTGAGAGCCTCTCTTGGCGAGCATATGCTCACATGCCCTTCTCTGTACAGAATGAACTGGCACAGGACCAGTTCATACAGGCACTTTCTCCAACAGAGCTGCACATACACACCCAGCTGGCTCATCTTTGCAGATAACCTTGGATGTTATCTACAGTTGTGGGGGTGCAGGGAGGCAGACCCTCTGTGCAGGCTGGGGAACAGAGCAGCCCAGAGCAGGAAAAGCCTAAATAGGTGTCGGAAATGACAGAACTCATTCATGCTGTGTCCCTCCAGACGGCACAGAATGCACGCCCTGGTCCCAGGGTCTGCTGGGGCTGTGGCCAGCCAGGCCATCAGCGCCGTGATTGCCCTATGTCCCCAGTAACACAGGGAAACGGCTCGGGGTCCACATAGACCGGAGAGTGCGAACCCCTGGCGCTCTTACCCAACCGCCATCATCATCAGGAGGAGCCCACTGGCACAGCCGAGGGAGTGAGTTCCACCTCCCCCAGAAGCAGACAAGGGCGAGCAGAGGGAACCAGTTTTGGTGGTGGGCCAGACTTGTGTTGGGGACTTTTGTCATGTCACTGTAGAGGGGGTGGACACTGGGTCCACAGTAACCCTGGAGAGGCCAGATATTGTGCCAGGACTGTACAGCTCCGCACAGTCACGGGGGAGCTGGCACCAATGAATGGGAAAGGGATAATGACTCTGTCAATAGGGGGCAGGTTTGTGCGTCATCCTGTGTGGGTGGCGGCTGTGCAGGACCCTTGTATCCTGGGGTTAGACTTTCTTAGGTGAACAGGCTGCCAGTTGGACCTAAATAAGGGCACACTGAGCATCCAGGGAGGGCCGGAAGTCACCATGCCCCCCCTTAGTGTCACATTCACTCCACCCAGCAAACCCTTTACTCCAACAGTGAAAGCAACAGAGACTCATGGCTGCCCCCCCTCCCCCACATCAGTTTGTGACTTTTACCCTGCCCCCATGTTAACTATGGCTGTTTGTTACATTCCCCCAGCTACCTCCACGACACGTCCCTCTGTGAGCCCGGGCCACGTCCCCCCAGCCCATCTACCCCAGATGGAAGAGGAGAGGACACTGTCTGCGGTATGGGAGAAGAAGATATGGGAGAAGAACTGTGCTGGTCTTGACCACAAGCAGCAGGAACGGTTGTGGCAGTTGCTGTTTGAATTCAAAGGCACCTTTGCGCTGAGTGAGGGGGAGGTAGGTCAGACTCGTCTGGTGCAGCATGAGATCGACACAAGTGATGCTCGACCCATCAAGAGGGGTCCCCACTGAATCCCGCTGGCACGCCAGGAGGCGGCAGACAAGGCTGTATTGGAGATGCAGCGGGTAGACTTTATAGAGCCCTCAGACAGCCCCTGGGCGGCGCCAGTCATCATGGTTCCTAAGAAAGGGGGCAAGCTGAGGTTCTGTGCGGACTACAGGTGGCTGAATGAGGTAACCAGGAAGGACTCATACCCCCTTCCACGTATCGATGAGTCACTGGATCTGATTAGGGGGTCCTCCTGGTTCTCCTCACTAGACCTCTGCAGTGGCTACTGGCAGGGCCCCACTCCCCAGAGGCCAGAGCTAAAACTGCATTCTCTACAAACAGAGGTACGGTGCTTCGGCCTGTGCAACGCTCTATCTACTTTTGAGCGTTTGATGGACAGGGTGCTGGATGGCATCCGCCGACAGCAGTGTCTGGTATACTTCGATGACATCCTTGCCCATGGCAGCTCCTTCCAGTCAGCCCTGGTGGCGCTACAGAGTGTGCTGGAGCAGGTGGCTGCAGCAGGTCTGAAGCTCCATCCCGAGAAGCGCCACTTCATGGGAGGTATCCTTCTTGGGCCACCGAGTGGGGAAGGAAGGGATCAGCACCATGGAGGATAAGGTGGGGCTGTCCGAAACATGAGCGCCACTACAGTGTCACCAGGCGGGAGCTCTTGGCTGTTTTGGCCTCTGTCAAACACTTCAAGTACTACCTGGGTGGCCTGCCCTTTACTGTAAGGATTGATCACTCAGCTCTCCAGTGGCTCATGACTTTCAGGGGGGCATGAGCATCCGCCATATGACTTCACAGTGGTAAAAAGGGCAGGGGCACTCCACACCAATGCCGACGCCATGTCCTGTCGGCCCTGTACTGCTGATGGCAGCCGCCACAGTGAGCGGAGAGAGAGATGGGAGAGAGAGCTGCGTGCAGAGGAGGGGGTCTGTGCCACATTGTGTCAGGCGAGCGGGCCTGTCTGCTGTGAGCTAGGGGGATTGACGCAAAATTGCTTTTAAGGTGTCTGGTCATAGAATATTGTTTGTTTTATTGAATATGCAAGTTTGTGTTCATATGCTTTGGTAACGGTGTATGCAGTCATGTCAACAATGTCACTTTAAGCAGTCTTAGCTGAGAGCCAAACCAGTCAAGCCAATGGTAGTTTCTTGATGGGTAAGTTGGTTGTGTCGAGGCATCTGGATAATATTCAACGTCACACACCCAGTCCTCAGCCTTAGGTTCTTTAAATTCGGGAAAGTCTGTCGGCTGCTTGATAGTCATAGGCCGATAGTCTGTTTTTGTTACGGTGCTTAATGCAGGGCATCAGTCGAACAGTGCACAGTCGCTGCCACACTCTAGCATACCAACATTATCGGGAAATTGCTCCATTCTAACAGTCTGTATTGCCAGTCATACTGCCTCAATACTACAAGAACTTTAAACATATCGTATTAGGTGTGCATGGCTTTGGACCAAGATAAGACAATTTACAAAATGTGGCCCATAAACAAGCATTGAATTTAAATTGATTAGCACTTGTGTTGTCTTAGGGGTAACCAATTACCCATCACTATGTTTATTAGCAGAGAAAAACCCCTAAATGTAATTCTTTTTTACCAGAAAATGAATTACTTTTCCTAAAGTGACCCTAACATTAGAAAAAGTGAAACATTGTTTTTGTTCACATTTCCATGAAAGCTGAACACCACTAGGGTACAAAGATTGTCTTAGGGGTCATTTTTGACCCTGCAGTTCTAAAACCATTATACACACCAAAAAAATTATAATTTGTGCTTCTGATTAGACTTGTCACGGCCCAAGGCTAGTCTGGCTGGACTTTCCTTTTTCCCCTGTTTGTGCCCTTGAACTCACCCCAGACTTAAGCATGCCATTTCCCATATACTCACCCACCTATCCATTGCGAACCCCTGCTGGCAATCTCTCATCAGACTCTCTTTTTAAACCTCTGACTTCCCCTTTTAGGTTGCCAGTCCAACGCCGTATCGTCACGCGTTGTGTGCCCCTTTACCTGTATAGGTACATTTTGGAACATAATCATTCATGACTAGTCTGTCTGCTTCCGCAGTTCTATCAGTTTGTTTTTTGTTTGTTTTGCCAATTGGCTACTCGGCTTCCCTAGTGTGTTTGTGCCCTGCCCGGCCTTCCCCTGCCTTCAGTAGTATTTTCCCCCGTCTTTCGTTTTTGTTGGTCCACTGTGCTCTGCATTTGCGTTCCCTGCCTGACTCCTGCCAGTCTGTC
Organism: Novumbra hubbsi; assembly: GCA_016801125.1. Taxonomy (NCBI): domain Eukaryota; kingdom Metazoa; phylum Chordata; class Actinopteri; order Esociformes; family Umbridae; genus Novumbra; species Novumbra hubbsi. The sequence continues at coordinate 28,591 of JACXGK010004820.1, forward strand.
CTTGATCCTGACAGCAGACACTGATTCCCTTCTTCATGCGTTTGGCCTACAAGGTGCTGCCCTCGCCCGCCATGAGGAGCTCCTCCAAGCCTTGTTGGCCTCGCTCACAGGTCTCCTATCGGCTCTAGAGGGATCCCAACCTACACCCCATCAAGCCTCCGTGGAGTCCCCTCCTGGGAACCCCCTGGGGCATGCGCCTCTCCCGTCCCATCACCGTGAGCCCCATGTGTCTCCCCCTGAACGCTTTTCGGGAGAGGCCAGTCGCTGCAGCCCCTTCCTTCTGCAGTGCTCTCTTGTTTTCAAACCTCTGTCCTACCCCGCGCCTTATCAAGGAGTGCCCTGTCCTGGGCTTCAGCGGTCTGGATCACCGGAGGTTTGTTGTGCCACTCCTACGAGACCTTTACTCAGCAGCTGATGAAGGTCTTCGACCACCCGAAGGGTAGAGTCGGCTCATGTCCCTTCGCCAGGGCCTTCGCAGCTGAAAGTGGTTGGAATGACGCTGCACTGCAGGGCGCGTTCCTGAATGGCATGGCGGAGTCCATTAAAGATGAGTTGGCTTCCTGGGACGAGCCTACTAGCCTGAAAAACCTGATTGCACTTTCCCTCAGTTGGATAATCGTCTCCGGGAACATCGTCGCGAGAGGTTGGCACGTTCCCAGTTCCGTCCCTCCATCCCGTCCAGGCGAGTGTCATCACCTCCACCCCGTGCGTTGGAGACTCCATGTGCACATCCCATTGTTAGTGAGCCTGAACCAATGCAGTTGGGACTGTGGAATTCATTATTAAAGATATTAGGTGTTGGACTGAAATCATGTCGTTGAGGAGGAGACTCCTAAAAAAGTAGGCTTGAGGGTTAATAAGTTACTTGGGACATTCCATAAGAAGGAGGGGGGTCAGGAAGTTAGGAGGATAAGACAATGGACACTTTGTGCATGGACACCTATAGATTAACTTCCAGCTGACCATCGCACATGGGACTGATCAAGTGACCCAGGAAAGGAGAGGAGGGGGACTGGCCAGAAGGGTCCGGCAGACTTCCTGGCGCCGGACACAACAACACCATTCTCATCTCCCTTGGAAAAGGTCACCAGATGGTTCACCCCGGGGGATGGGGGCTGCGGCATGAGACGGGGTCTGCGACATGAGACACACACACACTCAGGAAGCACGCGCAGCAACTTCTATGCATTTAACTGTGTGTGCGCCGCAATTTCCATGCATTGACTGTGGGGGGGAAGTGGCTACCTAAACGGGGTCTGATGTGAACGGACATTAGATCGTCCTGTCCTGCGTGACAGATCTCCGGGTGCATTCGTAATAAAGGTGTATGATTTGGGAAGACTTGAACGGCGTGGACATTCTCTGATTTGCAACCCGGGGGAAACATTAGGTTTCTACAGGACGCACACGGTTGACCCCGGAGGAGAGGGCACGAAGAGTGGCAGTGGGCGCCAGCCTCTACTGTGGACGCATGGGGCATCGGGTCTCCACCTTTCCCACTCGCTTGGGAAACTCCCAGGCCCGCCAGTAGGAGGGGAGTTACTGACGGGTCAGTACTCAACCCAGTAGAAAATCTTTGGAGGGAGCTGAAAGTCTGTATTGCCCAGCGACAGCCCCGAAACCTGCAAAATCGGCAGTGTATCAAATACTTGTTTTCCCCACTGTATAAAAAAACTTATGGAACACTGAAATCACACAGGCCTAGAGAATTTGTTTTTAAAGATCAACATCTTTACTGTACATTGTGTAATTAGTTGAGAACAAAAAAACATAAATGTCAATGGAAACCGAAATCACCAATCAATTGAGGGCTGGATTCAAAACCACATCGCAAACCAAAATCGTTTTTCTAGCTGCTGTGCAGACCCTCTGTGTACATTATAGCAACAGGATTGCATGGACAATCTGTACTCTAAACACCTTCATCCTGTTGGCTGACAAACACACATTTGGTGACATATTTTTTGTATAGGCTGAAGTGAAGTAAGGCAAGTAACAAAAATGTCGTTGTTGGTTAATGTTTGCTGAATCATTGACAGCATTGTTCAGATTTTCTTACTCGCTAATTTGTGGTCTTATTCAGGTCTAACATGATTGTTCAAAAATGTATCAGGAATAAATGTCAGAATTGGCTTCCTGTGTAAAAGTGATATGAAAAGGTCTAATACACTTTAACCAGTTGCCAGAGTTAATCAAAGTAATAATGGCTACCTAACAATTTTAACATATCACAATCACTGCAGGTTGGATGATCATTAATTATTCATAAAGGCAGCCATTCATTTATGTGTAGATAATTAAAGTAATAAAACATACACTTAACAATTGCATAATTAGTTTGCAAAGTTTTTTGTTTTTATACAGTAATGCTGAAACTTAACAGACTGAATTATTGGAAATTATCAACTATAAGCTGAATGAATGTGAGCATTACAAGCTGAAATGCACAAGCAAGTGTGATATAAACACACTTAAAGTTAAATTTGCTTCTGAAGAAAGGATATGTGTCAGCTCAATTACTAAAGTGTTTCATAAAATTAAAGAGTTATAATAATGCACACAGGTGTGCTGTAGTAACAACAAAACTTGAACAAATAATATTTCTGTAATATTTTATTAATCTTCTTCCCTTTTAGTTACACAATCAATGGTCTTCAGGCATGGCGGTTCAATCGCTAGTCATAGGCTAGTTGCAAATATGTTCATCTGAAAACACAAAAGAACAAGCAGTTAGTTATTCTCTAAAACAAATGACACATCCCTCCATTATTTGTTGTCCTCCCTAGAAAATAAAAATGTGATAGTTGACAATGGACAGGATGTCAGAGAACAGAGTACTATAACAGTTGATGGAATTAAGTAAAATCCAATGTAAATAGAACAAAAAACACATATGAACACCATGGTACTCATACAAATACCATACAATTTGGCACTTTCTTCATTCAATTATCTTCACATGTCACTATTGTAATATAAAATATACAGTTCTGTGGTTACAGCTACAAATTATAAACAAAAAAATGAAGATCAATGGACAATCTACCAATACAATTATTATTTCCTAGCAGACAAAGAAAAATATTCCTCTTAGTGTGTCCTTGAGCAAGACTCTTAACCATGTCCATAGGGATGTAACAATACATACAATTGCAGAAGAATAGCTTAAAGAGAACACAATATTGTCGTAGGTCTATAACAAATACAAACAAAACATATATATAATCAATAACACAAACATTCTGCAAAAAAGAGGTCCTTTGGAACCCTATACAAATGAAATTAATGTGGAAGCACTAGCTAATACTGTCACTCTGGCTTCATACCTTTATGTTATGTTCAGCCTCTCCTCCATTACTTTCCAGCTCTCTTCGAACTCCTTGACGCTCTCTGTCTGTTTACCGTTGGGTTTAACCATGTCGTTGTTTTTCTTGCCGTCAAAGTTGCCACAAAGGCCACCTACCTTTCTCTTGTAGGTGTGGGGTAGAATGATCTCTGAATGAATAATAATACATGGATTTTCACTTAATTCTGGCAATAATAATAATAATACATTACATTTATATAGCACTTTTCTATAGACCCAAAGATACTTTACATTTGATAAAGAACAAGCAACATGCTACTAGAGTGAATGGACAATACACAGACAATGAAAAGAAAAGGACTCGGACATGACAATGGAACAAGGGGAAAAGAGAAGGGCTAGGGTAAGGCTTGTGTGACCAGATGAGTCTTGAGGCAGTTGATGAAGATGGTAATAGATTCAGAGTCACGGACGGATTGCGAAAGTGAGTTCCACAGCTTAAGAGCGGCCCTAGAGAAAGCCCTGTCCCCAAAGCCTCGTAGCTTGGACCGGGGGATGATGAGGTGGCTGTCGAAGAGCGCAGCTGTCGAAGAGCGCAGTGACCGAGAAAGTTGGTATTGGGGAATAAGATCAAAGAGGAATGGGGGAGCAAGCTGATGGAAGATTTTGTAGGTGAGCAGAATCATTTTAGAGTCAATGCGCTGGGGAACAGGAAGCTAGTAAAGTTCCCGGAGGATAGAGGTGATGTGCTGCCAGGACTTGGTGTGGGTGAGGAGTCTGGCTGCTGAGTTTTGGACCATTTGTAGCTTGTGGAGAGATGAAGAGTTGATGCCAGAAAGAAGAGAGTTGCAGTAGTCGAGGCGGGAGGAGATAAATGCTTGTGTTAAGGTTTCAGCTGCAGTATGGGAGAGGGAGGCCTTTAGCTTGGCAATATTGTGGAGATGAAAGAAGGCTTTGACTGTCTGTTTTATGTGGTGTTCAAGCCTAGGGAGGAGTCCAGAATGACACCTAGATTGCGTGTGTGAGGAGTTGGAGAGACAATGCTGTCATCAATGGTGTGAGTAAAGGTGCCAGTTTTGGTGAGGGTGGATTTAGTACCAATGAGTAATAGTTTTGTTTTATCACTGTTGAGCTTCAGGAAATGTTGCTGCATCCATGTTTTTATTGTGAATAGGCAGGATTCAATGTGAACCAAAGGTGGGTTGGTGAGAGATCTGGTGCTGAGGTAAATTTGAGTGTCGTTGGCGTAGCAGTGGAAATCTAGTTTGAAGTGACTGAGGACCTGACCAAGGGGGAGGATGTAGATGATGAAGAGCAAGGGTCCAAGAACAGAGCCCAGGGGGATACCCTGCATGACAGCAGTAGATTCAGAATTGTGGCCATTGAGGGAGATGAAGTGGATGCGGTTGGTGAGGTAGGAGTGTAGCTAGGAGAGTGCGGTTTCCTCAACACCCAGAGCCTCAAGCCTGGTGAGAAGAACCTGATGGTTAACAGTGTCAGACGCAGCACTCATGGAGTAGGATAAGGATGTTAAGGGCACCAGCATCAGCAGAGATAATGATGTTGTTGACAACCTTGATGGAGATGGCAGTTTCGGTGCTGTGTAGTGGTGGGGAGCCAGACTGAAGCAGTTCAAATAAACTGTTGCTGAGTAGGTGGCTTTGCAGTTGGGAGGCAACAGCCTTTTCAAGGTTTTTTGCAATGAAGAGGAGGTTGGAGATGGGGCGAAAGTTATGAAAATTGGTGGGGTCAAGACCAAGTTTCTTTAAGTTGGGGGTGGCTGCAGAAGTTATGTAGTTTGAGGGGACAATGCTTTGGGAGAGGGAGAGATTGACTATTTGAGTGATGTATGGACAGAAAGCAGAGAGGCACGCCTTGATGAGAGTTGCAGGAAGGGGATCCAGGTAGTTGTTTTTGATGATTTTGGAGATATATGCTGAGTCAACCGGGGAAAAATAATACAGGTAAGTTAGTAGGACATGGGGTGGAGAGGGAAAGTAGTTAAGTGTGGAAGAAGGGTCTGATGGAGGAGGATTAGCCAAAGATAAGTTGATGTCTGTGATCTTGTCCTTGAAAAACTGAAGAAAAGAGTTAGCAAGCAGAGAAGAGGATGTGGTGGTCTCAGTAGGTGCTTAGAGAAATTTGTTGACTGTGGAAATCAGAGTCCGGGAGTTCGAGTTTGAGGTTGTGATGGTGTTGGAGATGTAAGAGGTCCTGGCAAGATGGAAGGCATCCCTATACATGGAGACGTGATGCTTATAGGCTTCAGCATGTACAGTTAAATCAGATCTAGTTTGGCGTTCAAGACGGCAGCCCACCTGCTTCATGGCCCAGAGCTCAGGTGTGTAAACCAGGGTGATGAGGAAGTGAAGGAAAAATGTTTTGTTTGGAGTGGGACCATGTGATTGAGGGAGATAGACAGATTGGTGTTGAACCGGTTAACTAGATCCTCAGGAGTAGTGGGGGCATGGTTCATGGTGTAGATTGCATCAGAGTTTCAGGGGATCACAACAGCTTTTAAACTGCGGAAAGAGATGCGTCGTTTCTTATTATTATAGCGTATGTTTGAGTGAAAGGAGAAATTCTGGAACTTGTGGTCAGACAGTGGAAATAGTGAAGGGGAGATGTGGGTAATAGTGAGGCCAACAGAGCAGACAAGGTCAAGAATGTTGCCCTTGATACGGGTAGGGAAATTAACATGTTGGGTGATATTAAAGCGGTTCAGGAGAGCAGTGAATTCAAAGGTAGGTTTAGAGTTTGGAGAGTCAACATGGACATTCATGTCACCAAGCAGTAGATGGCAGGGGGAGAGTGATGCTGAAATGGTGAGTAGTTCGGCTAGCTCCAAGAGAAATTAGTCATTGGGTTTAGGTGGACGGTAAAGTAGTATAGTAGTGATGGAATGGGATGATTTATAAACAATGTATTCAAATGAGAGGAATGTAAGAGACAGTTTGGTTATTTTATAATTAGACCTGTGCAGAACAGCGAGGCCACCACCACGGCTGGTAAGGTGGGGTTGGCATAGGTAACTATAACCAGGGGGAGGAGCCAGATTCAGGGAGAGATAATCATCAGGTTGTTGTCATGTCTCCGTAAAAGAAAAAAGGAAGTCCAGATGATTGTCCAATATGGGTTCATGTAGCAGGGGAGCTTTGTTGTTCATAGAACGGGTGTTTAAGAGAGCAAGGTTAATAGCACATTATGTTGCACTGAGGTTGAGGACTATAGTAGATTGAAGGGGGCAAAGGCAGCTGTGATTGAAAGGTTGAGATGATAGGTATTATGTTGCAATAAATGTTCTCTGTCAGTATATCATAAATCATACAGTACCATACAAAGGTTTGTACACAGCATTCACTAGAATTGACTGGTACAAACCTTTGACTGGTACTGTGCAATACACATAGTAGAGCACGCTTAAAAAAGGCCATATCATGTTGACGAGGATGATTGATTTAAGGTTGTTCACGCTTGCAGTTTTAGGTAACTCAAATCAGATTTTGACCCTATATGTGATTACAATCAAATTTCTTTGATGCAGTCTGAACAGGTAAACATCTCATAATATCAACATATACAGTGGGGAGAACAAGTATTTGATACACTGCCCTTTTTGCAGGTTTTCCAACTTACAAAGCATGTAGAGGTCTCTATCATTTTAATCATAGGTAGACTTCAACTGTGAGAAACGGAATCATAAGTATTTGATACCAGGTTTGCACACACTGCAGCAGGGATTTTGGCCCACTCCTTATCCAGATCCTTCAGGTTTCGGGGCTGTCGCTGGGCAATACGGACTTTCAGCTCCCTCCAAAGATTTTCTATTGGGTTCAGGTATAGAGACTGGCTAGGCCACTCCAGGACCTTGAGATGCTTCTTACGGAGCAACTCCTTAGTTGTCCTGGCTGTGTGTTTTGGGTCGTTGTCACGCTGGAAGACCCAGCCACGACCCATCTTCAATGCTCTTACTGAGGGAAGGAGGTTGTTGGCCAAGATCTCACGATACATGGCCCCATCCATCCTCCCATCAATGCGGTGCAGTCGTCCTGTCCCCTTTGCAGAAAAGCATCCCCAAAGAATGATGTTTCCACCTCCATGCTTCACGGTTGGGATGGTGTTCTTGGGGTTGTACTCATCCTTCTTCTTCCTCCAAACACGGCGAGTGGAGTTTAGACCAAAAAGCTCTATTTTTGTCTCATCAGACCACATGACCTTCTCCCATTCCT